>JABUQX010077216.1:5000-21840 GCA_015478945.1 Trachelipus rathkii
GCTGGTTTATTCAGGGATATGCCCTTAATTTCATAATTTACCAGAATCTCCCTTTGCCCTTATATAATTGCACGCATTATTGCTCTCCCCACTCTTCCCGGCACTCTACCCACTCTCCAGCCTATCAGTAACTTATAGGATGCTACTTCTTTGTTGAGCCCCGCCTCCTTCACCCAGCTCTATACTCACACCATCCTCACCAGGTGTTTTCCCATTTTTCATCTTAGCAACAGCCTCCTCGAACTCTTGCTCCGTAAACTCCTCATCCCCCTCATTCTCCTCCATCCGCAAACTATCCTCCTCCTCCTCTTTCACTCCATCCTCCCTCTCCACGTTCAACAAAGACTCAAAATATCCAGTCCATCTCTCATTTATTTCCTCCGCCTTCACCATCACCTCTCCCTCCGCATTTTTTATGTTATTTAACTTTTTTTTATCTTTCCTGTATGATCTTACTAGGCCATACAACATAGATTTATTTCCTCTTTGATCTTCCTCCAAACTCTCCCCCAGCTCCCTCCAACTCTCTCTCTCTCTCTCCTCTCTTCTTTTTTATTGCTTTTGCTCATTCTTGCCCGATAACATACTCCTCTCTCGTTTCGGGTGTCCTTCTCCTTAGCCATGCTTTCATTTTTTTTTGTTTTTTTGCTTTATCGACTTCCCTTACCTACTCCGTCCACCACGGTGTATGTCTCTTCTTTCCTCCTCCCCTCCACTCCTCTCCCAGCACCTCCACCGCCACCTCCTTCAAACACTTCTCAACCTTTGACCACTCCTCTTCTTCGCTTTCCTCCCATCCACTCACTTTTTCATTTATTCTTCTTTCGTATTCTATTCTCGTTTCTTGGTTTCTTAGACTCTTTACCTTTATGATCTTCTTCTTATACACAGGTTGTTTTTTGAAGCTTTTCCCTTTAACTTTTGCCACTATCATCCGATGATCTGTGTCTAAAGACACCCCAGGAATTACCTTTACGTTACTCACTATCCTCTTATCTGATGAAATAAAATAGTCTATTACTGATCTCTGGTCAAAACCTTCTGTATTCTGGTTCCACCTGTATCTTGTATATATGTGTGTTTCTCTATGATTGAAAAAGCCATTCATTATTTTAAGGTTATTCCTAACACACATATCTACAATTTCCCTGAAAATTTCCCTATTATAATAATTAAAAAATATAAAGGTCAACAAATGTGTATCTATATGCTCTTACCTTGAGTTTGTTGTTTTTCAAAGATTTTGTAGCCCTTTGATAGTTCTTGTAGACCTATATAATTCAGCCTGAGGCTTTAGTATTAGCACTTACTTAAACTTAATTAGGTAAATTGATTAGTTGAAGGTAAAGAGAATAGAGATAGCTTGATAGTTGAAATAGTTGAAAAGAAATTAGACAATTTACCTCCATACCTTTAACATTTTGATTATTAATTTGAATTAACACGAGCACCGGTTACGACCGTTATTGAATCAGAGTGGAGCCTTATTTTTGTTCGCCCTACGTAAATTCTGGCGCAGATTATACCTCCCCAAATATTGGCCAAAGTACAAAACCACTAAAATGAATAATAGATAATATTACGTGAAGCATATAGAGTTTTATATCCTACATCTAAATACGGTACTAAATTAAAAATATAATAGAGAAATATAAGTAAAAGTATATAATAGTTTTTATAATTTATACTGATTTAGAAATTAAATTAAAATTATATAAAAAAAATTGAAAGTTGCTCAGTAGTTGCTTTTTGAATATTTATTTAGAAATTTGGATTTTATTAATAGAAATTAAGATTTTATATTTAAACTTACGTTATTTAATTTTCTTAGCATTATATCAAAGTTTGATTATATAAACACTTCAACAGTATAACTGCTTGTGAAACCTTTAATAAATATTTTGAAGTTCTAATCTATTATTAAAGATAAAATATTTTATAAAAAATAATTTTTTTTTTTAAAATAGATTAATGTATAGCGGAGTTTTTATTCCAGTACATTTTCCACTTTCCAGCACAGCAAAGAGCTATAAGCACAGTTTACACAAAAAGTTTATAATGATAATTAGAAATTCGAGAGACGGGCCGCATGAAGTCATAGACTATAGGCGCTCGCATACAAATACAATAGGACAAAAGCTGAATCTGGGATGTTTCATGGATAAGATTGATTCATCAACGAATTTTTCGGGTAATTTAAATGGTATTTTAGCTAATGTGGCCTGTATTGTAACAGTGTAATCAGAATAATCTCATGATATCTTAAATACCAAGCCTAAAAAAACGGGAAAACCTGCTTAGACTGCAGTTTGGTAAATATGGTCTAATTCTTGTTCTATAAGGCCTACCTAGAGAAATTATTTAGCCCTGGTATATATACGGGGAGGAACTTTATCCTGGAATACCTGAGAATATACAGAAGTGCCGGCCAGTCTTCCTCGATAATTATTTTTTTGAGAACTAGATTATTTCAAAACTAATTGTCGGAGAACTAATTGACTTGTATTCTCATCATGTGTAAATACTTCTTGGTATAGGATAAAACATAAACATAAGTTTAATTTTACAAAAATAGGTAATTATGTAAGCGTAAATGTGAGAAGGACGTATTATTTTAATATGAAAACTAATAGAGAGAAAGGCGTTATTAAATTTAACGCAAAAAAGTGGGGTATCGAGAAATAAAAGTTATTCTGAATTTTGTTTTAGAGATACACTTCATTTCAAAGGTATAAGATTATTCAATAAAGAATATAAGGAATAGATGCTAACTGAGGATGAATAATACTTAGTAGCCAGACAATTTATGTATAAAAAAACGTAGTAAACTTGTGAATTTACAAAATGGTATCAAAATTCTTGTGTTATTTTAGGGATTCATACATACAGGTTTATAAATTTGATAATGGTAATTGTGGTGCAGTTCACCCTAAAGGTTCATATAAAATAGAGGAGGTGTATATAAAAGAATAAAGTTTAATTTACATAAACAGTATTTAATTAAAAAAATTCTTTGAATTTTTTTTTTTTTTTTTTACAAATTGTTGTTGTTAAATTTAAATTTTTATTATTCACATATAAAAATATTTAAAATTAGGCACCCCAAATTTTAAAATGGCTAAAATATAGTAAAAAAAAAATAGCTATCACTAATAATGTTTTTTCTGATTTTTTATATATTGGTAGCATTAATAATTTTATAATTGACTATATCTTTAACGATTATATTATTAAATGAATTGATTTTGTCTAGAATATATATATATATATATATATATATATATATATTCTATATATATATATATTATATATATATATATAATATATAATATATATATATTATATAATATATAATCAGGGGCGACTCGTGTATAGGAGCGATGGTTGCATCTGACATTCACACAATTCACAATTATATATATATATAATATATATATATTTATATATATATATATATATATATATAATATATATATTATATATATAATATATATGGATCATGTCTATTATCCGCCTCCACTTCCATATAGGGTCTACATATCGATTGCATGGATTCGAACACATTTCATAAAATTGAAGTGAAAATGCCTAAAGTCAATTTGAAACTTTAGTATTAAAGGCAGCTTCATACTCCTCTATAAAATATTTATAAAAAAAAAAAGTTCAAATCTTTGTAAAATCTAATTATACTCATAGGCTAACCTTTGCTTATGTATAGTTAAAATATATTTAAAACTAACTAAACTCTAAGATAACCATTTATTAATTTTATATATAATTGTATTTATTTGTTAATATTATTTATTTAACTCTGGATAGTAAAAAAAGAAAATGAAATAAAAACGCATATGGCCCCAAGAGAAATTTCAATACTTTATTTGATTAAGTAAAATTAAAAAAAAAAAAAATTGGCTTCAACTTACCTGGAGGCGGATAACGACATGAGCCATAATATATATATATATATATATATATATATATATATATATATATTATATATATATATATATTATATATATATATATATAATTAGATAGATAGAATAGATAGATAGATAGATAGATTAATTAATAGATATGAATAGATAGATAGATGATAGTAGATAGATAGAATAGATACGATAGATACGATAGATAAATAGATGAGATAGATAGATAGATAGATAGAATAGAATAGATAGATACGATTAGATAGATAGATAGATAGATAGATAGATGATAGATAGATAGATTAGATAGTAGATAGATAGATAGTAGATAGATAGAGAGAGAGAGAGAGAAGAGAAGAGAGAGATAGAGAGAGAGAGAGAGAGAGAATTATAATACTAATAAAGCAAGAGATCTAACAAACCGCAAACAAATTCATATTCGTTCGTTCGCTGAGACGTTAAATTATGGGAACATGAGAGTCATTTTTCCGAATTGTTTCGTAAATTCACAAATTTGAATTTCAGTATTGAAACAAAGCGGTTGTTCTTGATATGCAACAACCGCAAGTTGTAGGTATAAAGCGTCCACGCGGTTAACATATTTTCACACACATTTTCTCCTCAAAAAATGTATAGGGCATGTGTTGTAAAGTGTCTGCAACAATCATGTTGGTTTGACATTTGGACTAGCTAAAATTTGATGACCGTTTTTTTTTTCGTTAAATAATAAATCATTGGGAAGTTTTATTATACATAAGATGCAATTTATTTCTCTTTAATATTTAATCCTGCTAAAAAAATTAAAGAATAAAAAAATAATAAATAAGTTTTGATACTAACTGCAAGTTGTATAAAAGGTGGTTGCGCAAACCTGCAAACAGGCACGAGCCGCCCTGATATATATATTATTAATATATATATATATATATATATATATATATATAATAATATTATATAATAATAGCCCCCCAAAAAAAAAACCCATTTTTTTTTTTAAAAAGCCCAGTAGGCCCGGGGTTTTTTTCGTTTTTTTTCATCTAAAACCCAAAAACCGGGGAAAATTGGCTTTCTTCGGTTTGCCTTTTATTTTTATGTTCTTATTTTGCAATTTCATATTTTATTATTTGTTTCAATTTTGTTAAGTATTGTAAGCGTTTGATATATAACAGTAATGCCAAAGACTCTTGGATCCAGAAGGAAACTAGGAAATGAATGGACTGAGGTTCTGAATGTCTAAGGCCCAGCAAAAGTAAAATGGTAATATTACAGTGATACAATTAGCAATAAAATTGAAAGAATACAAAGTGCATCGGAAAAAATCTTGTAGCGCTTGTCAATATTTCTGGCAATCTAGTTTTGATCAAGCTGCTAATACAACCGTTTGAAAAGTAATGGATCTTACAGGATGTAGAAGAAAGGGGATTCAATCTAATTTTCGATGGCTTGCAAGACTTCAACAATGAAAACATGGTTAATCTGTATCTGAAACGTCATATATTCACTAAAATGTGTCCCACTCACTAATACAATGACAACTGCAAAAAAAGAAATTTCTTAACCAAAAAATATCAGTTTTTTTTCCAATGCTAGCAACGTCTCATTTTTAGTGTTGAACTTGAAGTACTCTTGTTGAAAATGCTACAAACCCTTAAGCACCTGTTTACTCCCTCACATTCGAAGAAATTCTAGCAGGTCCACTTTTGGACATACGGCTCATATATATATATATATATAGTATATACTATATATATATAATATATATATATATATATATTATTAATAATATATATATATATATATATATAATATTCGTATATATATATATATATATATATATATATATATATATATAATAATATATTATATATATATAATATATCATATATATATAATATATATATAGTATATATATATATATATATTATATATATATATATATAATATATTATATTCTTTCAAACAAATGAATTAAAATGAGCTTATAAATATTTCACTAAGTAAAAAGAGTATAAACTTCTAATATTTTCATTTTTGTTTTACTATTTTTTACATGCAATTATTCTTAAAAAAAAAAATTGAAAAAACCAAGTGGGCAAAATAGTGGGGTTTTTTGAAGTGCTGATTCTTCCAAGAAATAATGAAATTTTAACATATATAATGATATATTATAATATCATAATACAGTATAAAAGATATAAAATAATATAAATATATAATATATATATATATATATATATATATATATATATAATATATACATAATTAGGGATGGGCCGGATACGTGATATCTAGCCGGATACGGATATCCGGCCGGATACCGGATAGTGAATTAGCCGGATACCGGATATCCGGCACTCTTGTTTATATAGCGTCGGGCGGAGTGACTAAATAAAAAAAAATTTTTTTTTTTTTTTTGCTCATCATGGTAGTACTACAAGTTTTATTTAGATTATCTTTAATTCTAGAGAGTTTTTATATTTTTAAAAAAATATAATAAATTAGTGTATAAAATGTCCTTAAATAGAATTTCACATTTGAAAAATGCGAGTTTTTTTTAACTTTGTTTTAAATGAAAAGTTATGGACAGATTTTAATTATATATTTTTTCAGTGTATACAGTTGAGTATGTTAGCTTTAAAACTGGCAAACTAAATTTTTGTTCCAAACAGTGCATAGTGGTTAAATCGCTGGCCTAACTTGGCCCGATTCATCCCCCCCCTATAAAAATTGATGATGGGGTGAATTGGGCCACCATTGTTATTCTTATTTTATGTAGCCTATTATTATTGACATTTTTATTACGTATAGCTAATTTAAATATAATAAACAGTTACTTATATTAGGTAAAAATTAAAATAAAAATGAAATTTATACGGAAAATATGAATTCAAAAAGTGTCAAAAATTTGTCCCACGATGGGGTGAATTGGGCCACCACATTTTTATTTCTTATTTTATTTATCATTATTCAAAAAATTTTAATTTCTTATTACTAATTTTAATTTAATAAACAATTTTTATATTAAGTAAAAATTAAAAATATAAATTGAATTTATGCATAAGAAGGAATTTAAAAATTGGCCCAATTCACCCCCCAATGGTGGTCCGATTCACCTCTTCAAACTGAAAGTCTAAATGAGCTTTTATTTAAACTTTAATAAAAAAGAAGAACAATTAAGAATTTACATTTATTAAATTTTTTTGTGTACTTATGACCTACTATAGGGCCTTGATTTTCAGAAAAAAAAATCCAAAAAGTGTACATTAGGGGAAAGTGGGGAGGCGAAGTTAATACCTAAAGTGGCCCAAACGTCAACCGCCCGCCGACGCTATGAACCGGATTATATATTATATATATATATATTATATATATATATATATATATATAATATTATATATATATATTAATAATATATATATATATATATATATATATATATATAGTATAGTAGTATATGGCCAGTCTCCAGATTAGGTGCCCCCTGTATCTAAAAAAAAAACACTATATAGTACATAAAACTTATAATATTTTTTGTTGAATTCAGCGTATATTGTAATGCAAGACTAAAAAAAAAATTAATAATTATTTAAATTTTAATAAATAACTCCAAAAAATATTATAATCGTACTTTTCCAAACTTAATTTGGTAAAGGTTTACATTGTGGCCGCGCCCCGTTCTCAATATCGATATACCGATAAATATCGATATCGGTCAGCCTCTAGAGAGCCACAATCCAAAATCTCAAAAACTACAACAGCTACCGGGAAAAGAATACATTGCCTGGATGCTGGTCTAATTTTTGTGCGGAAAATGTAAAAATACAAAAAAAATAAAATAAAAAAAATCATATCTCAAAAACTACAATAGCTACAGGGAAAAGGAATACATTTTTGGAATCCTGGTAAAATTTTAGTTAGGAAAATGTATAAAAAAAAATAAAAAAATTGTTGTTAATTATTATAGTAATACGAGTAGAAAGCCTATTTAGAGACTTTTATACGTTACTCATTAAAATAAATAGAATTTCTATTAATTTTTTTTTTTAACTAAAGAATACCCCCAAGGGTGTACCGCACCGATGGCCAGGGAGATCGGGGTCTCTCGGCCTTCCGGGGAACAACGGGGTAGGACTAATTCCCCCCACCTCCGGGGAGGGTCTCCGGACCCCGCTCTTTGGTTATTGGGTGTCGCGAAGGGTTCCTCCGCCCTCCCTACGGGGTATGGAAAACGTCCCCCTGTGTTCCCCGTCGCTCGAGCCCCCTACATTGCCGTTTTATGGGTTTAAAAAAATTTAAAAAAAACCTTAAAACCAAAAAAAATTAAAAAGCCAATTTTTGTTTAATTTTTTTTTTACATTTCCTAACTAAAATTTTACAAGGATTCCAAAAATGTATTCCTTTTCCCTATAGCTATTGTAGTTTTTGAGATATTTTTTTATTTTTTTATTTTTTTTTTTACATTTTCCGCACTAAAATTTTACCAGGATTCCAACAATGTATTCCTTTTCCCTGTAGCTATTGTAGTTTTTGAGATAGCTATGGATTGTGTCTCTTCTAGAGGTTGGCCATCGATATCTATCGATATCTAGCGATATATATATATATATATATATATATATATATATATATATATATATATATATTATAATATATATATATAATATATATATTATAATATTTTATTTTTATAAAGCTATATTATATACTCAACGAATTAATTCACATTTAGTATTTTTACAATAAAATTTAAATGTCGAATTTTCGTTAATGAATAGTTTATGTTTAGCACTGCATGTGTGTCAAGATTACCTTTGAACATAAATTTATTATTAAATTTAATAATATGACAATTGCTATTGGACTTGTTGCATTTAAATACTTGCAATATTAAATTAAAATGTAAAAACGCATGCAATGTGTAAACTTTAGAGAAAATTTCATAGAAATTGTTCAAATTCTTTGTCACCTATCACGCACAAAAGCTACTCTAAGACTGACTCACTGAGGAAAAAAATCGAAGATTTCTTTTATAAAGAAAAAATAATCGTATTCGTTCGATTAATTATATCGATAAATTTTTTTGGACTCTGAAAAAGAGGCGCGGCCAGAATATAAACTATACCCCTTAATTTAAACTTGATCCCCATAAAAAATAAACGTTCCCTTATATATTTTCAATACTTTAGTGGAAACTAAAAATAATGGCAAAAATTAAAAATTAAAAAATAAAAATTAAAGTTAAATTAAAATTTAAAAATTAAAATTGCATTGTGGCGAATCCGACAAAGCAATCTTCGCAGCTGCCGCGGATAGCGAGGCGGAGGGGTTCTAAGCCTCTCCGTTTAATTCGTTGGTGAAAGCTCCAACGTGATACTATTCCCGCCAAACCGCTACAGCTATCTGGGTTCGATCTGATATATTATTGGATTATGTTCGTTGGCCCGCGGTGACTATGCTCTCGTTTGACACCAACCCTTGACAGATCAACCTGCTCCCGCCCTCTCCCGCTTTCCCGACTTCGATCCCTACGCGAGTGAAGCACCTCGGTGGATTTTTCAGCCGCCCGATCCTTGAAAACGGACGTAGGTTTAGCCGTTCCCTTCCCGTTCCGACTTCCCTAGGGGTGAAGCACTACGGGATTTCCCTCCGTCCGTTCCCCCGGTCGAGGAACTCGCGTGGGTCGTCTCCCGGCCCGACATTCGCTCGACCGCGCGCCGTTCCCCTTGGCAGGCAACCCCCGATGTTCCCTGCCCTAAAACGTCCAGACCGGGGGCCAACTGACTCAGTGAATTCACCCGGCCGGCTGTACCTGTCTCCCTGGTGAGGGCAACTCTTTTAATGGCCTTCACGGCGGTGGAAGCCAGTTAGTTTACCAACGCAGCAAGTCGCTAAATGAACAATTTCCCTACTTGTGTTGCCTTGATTGACAAGGGCCTTTTTCCTTAAGCTATTTCAATATTATCGGGGACAATAAGAAACGAAGACAATTTAAGACTATAATTTCAACTGAACAACAAACGTGAACTTCAAACTTAGAGCCGCCAATTTGCGGAAAATCATGCGCTAAAGAACAATAACAAATCTTACAAACTAGGAAGATGGACGTGCCAGTGATACCCTTGAAATGCCCACCCAAAGCGTCCCCTATGGTGCACGACCCACTGCGATATTGCCGTTATGCCCCCCTATGGCAAGGTTCACAATAACTCTGCTGTATTCTCGCTGCCCAGTTGCGGGATGGACTTCAATGTTCCTGATTCCGCGGCAATTTCCGCGGAAGTTAGGCGCTTATACACGCACTTTTTCCTTCGATATTTGGAACAGTTTTTGGTTCGAGAGCTTCCTTCAATAATTTTAGAAGAAGCCCTTAATGATTTCCCTAAGAAGTCGCTTGACAGTTGTTTGAGAAATCCCTGAAGAATGCTGTAACAATTAATTCCCTGATAAGTTGGTAAATCACGTAATGGTTCGAGAAGATCCCGGAATATGTTCCCTGATAAATTCCACCTGCAACAGACAAACACTTATTAACCCCATTATCTAACCTAACTCCTACATACAGCGCGTCCACTAGTTTCATAACTTACCCAAAGGGGTGGAAACTTGACCTCTCAAGGTTCTTTCCTGCGGCTTCAGCTTTGTTTTATTCCCTCAGCACTCTTGCTCTATTTAATTGGGGCTTTCCACTGTCATGCCCTCACTTCAAGTATTGTTAAATAATTTAACCTACTCTTTAAATTTAAAAAAGAAACACAAAAATGAAATATATGATAAAGTCTCCTAACACTAAAATGATGAAAAGTAATAAAGATCGACCATAGCAAATAATAAAAATAATAAGAACCCTCAATTCCCTACAGCATATAGTTTAGGTTAGGTCAGGTCAGGTCATCAAAAAAAATTTAATTTCTCTAGAACATCTATCTATCATAGTGTGTGTGTGTGTGCGCGCGTGCGCGTATGTTCGCCTTAACATTGAAAAGAAAATATTGGGGGACTCATGACTTTGGAACGCGAAAATTTGGGGGAACGAGAGAATTATCCGTACATGGAAACCTATTATTATTATTATTACATTTTTTTAATTTTAATTATTATTTTTATTTCTTCTTCATTTTCTTCTTCCATGTGCGCTGATTTCAAAAATGTATTCAGTTTTTACGTAGCTATCATAGTTTTTTTTTACATACATGGGACATCTAATCTGGAGGCTGACCTACATTATATATATATATTATATATATATATATAGTATATATATATATATATATATATTATATAATATATATATATATATTATATAAATATATACTTAATATATATATATACATATATATATATATATCAGAAGGTGGAACGTTCCAGACATTTTAATCCGCAATTCCCGCAATTGCGAATAGCCAGAAATAAAATTGAGGAATTGCAATTCAGCGATATTTGAAAAATGTTTGTTGGGAATTGCAGTTAGCGGAATGCTATCGCAATTCCGCAGTTAGAGGACTACCAAAAAAAAAATTGTTGGAGTTTTCAGTGGGGTTTAAACAGGTTCTTTATTTCTATCTGAATTAAAATTTATCAAATATTATAATTTATTTTAAATGTTATATTAATCGAGCCGATTCTCAATATCGATAATGTTTAGTTCTCGATTGTCCTATAAAGTAATAATCGATATTGACCATTTATTTGTAGCACCACTTTTTCTTAAAAGCAGACGTATATTTATTTCCAACATTGCATTTTACAAGTTTTGTGCCCTGACATTTGCCTGATTTTTATATTTTTATCAAACTGAAAAGGAGGGTAACATTGAGAATAAATTCGTGTTTTTTTTTTTATTATAAATTTCTGAGAATGTGCGTATATATAGTGGTAAATAATACAATGCTTAAACACGTTAAAATAAGCAGTGGGAATTACTATTTAGTAATTACAATACTTTAAACGTGAGAATAAAATTGTGGTGGAAAAAATTGCATTAACATGTGTCTTGGTAGCTTAATTCCATAATAAATTCATATTTTTAACCATATATTTTAATATTTTTAATAATATTATTATTATAATATTTTACATATTACATATTTTTTACCAATAATTAATGAACGTGTCACGCCACCTAAATTCAGATAAAATTGTATTGTAACAGTCACAATAAATGATGAAGTAAATAAATATACAATTGGTACCCAACATCAGAAATTCTAAACCAAGTAAAATAATATAGTTATTTAGTATATAATAAGTATTATATAATATATATATATATAATATATATATATATATATATATATAAATGTAGTATATATATATATATTTATATATAACTATATAGTATATATATAAATTTTTCAAAATTGATTTGGAATATTTCCCCAAACAAGGAAGAACCTACTAGGGAAAGTAATTATCCCGGTTATCCGCCGGGAATACCGGATAGTCAAAACGTTGGCCGGATAGGCGGATAACCAAGTAGTTGCCGGATATCCGGCCCATGCCCTAATAATATGCTATAATATAGTATATATAATTATTATATATATATAATATATATATATATTATATATATATAATAGTATAATATAACCTAAAATAAATATATATATATATTATAATAAATATAAATATAAAAAGTAATTTAATTAATTTATTAAAAACACAAACAAATGAATTAAAATGAGCTTATAAATATTTCACTAAGTAAAAGAGTAATAACCTCTATATATTTTCATTTTTTGTTTTACTATTATTTTTTTTAAAATTATTTAAAAAAAGAAATTGAAAAAACACCAAATGAAGAAAATAGCGGGTTTTTTCAAGTGGGCTTTTTGAAAAAACCCGGGTGGTTTTTTTGGGTCGGGCCCACTCATGCCAACCCTATATATATATATATGATATATATGTATATATATATAAATATATAATATTATATATTATATATATATATATATATATATATAAATTATACTATAGTATATTATATTATTATATATATAAATATATATAATAAAGGTATAGCACAGGACTCGACATATTTTCTGAAAATATTCCAAGTCCAAAATCAATATATCGATATGTAGATAATAATAATAATAATAATAATAATAATAATAATTGATTAAACTAAACACAATTATACAAATACTTATGCAATTTGTAATAATATGACTCACACTCATATCACTATTAAGCTATTTACTATATATTCTCTAAAACCACAATATAGAATAGTTACCTGATATATTTATGGGAGTCTCTTCCAATTAGTGAGCCAAAACATGATAATATAATAAATGATTAATATATATATATATAATGATTATAAGAATGTGTTAATTGTATGTTAGTTTTGTCTCGTTATATCAGTATAGTCCAATCACGTTAGAAATCTATATATGTCTTATCTCAATAATAATAAAAGGATACACAATAGATGATATGCCGATAATGTAAATTGATTGCTCACGCTTGTATCTGTGAACATGTCCTATAGTCTATTACTTCAATATCTTGTTTCAAACACTCTTCTTTTTCTTCTATATCTTATTTTTATCTGTTTCTAAATTGTTGTCTCTCAAATCTATTACTATTCCTGTTACTAAATCTGTTATTAATATTCATATAATAATACTCTAATATACATATGCAACTGAAAAAGACAAATTTCATATAGTAGACAATGATGATGACACATCATTACCATCTGCTATCAATAATAATAATAGTATATAATAGTAATATATTGACCTATATATACATAATAATAATAATAATAATAATATATAATAGTATATAGCTAATAGAATATAATAAGGGAAAGTTCTATATTTGAATCAGTTCATATTTTCTGAAAAAGTTACAAAAAATTTCTAAGTTCAGAAAAGTTAAGTTTTTTAAGAAAATTCTTTAGTGGCAAGCTTCTGGAATTATGCCAGAAGCTTGCCATTTAAAAATTTTCTTAAAAAACGTAACTTAACTTTTCTGAACTTAGAAATTTTTTTGAACTTAATTTTTTTTTCCAGAAAATATGAACTGATTCAAATATAGAACTATACCTATAATAGTAATATATCGACCTATAATATATATATATATATAGTATATTATATATATATTAGGTTATATAATATTATATATATTGTTATATATATATATATAGTATATATATTATTATAATATATACATCGTGTATATAATATAAATAGGTATACACTCGTCAGGAATGATCGTCACTGTTTGCGTTATCTGTGTTGCTCCGTTACTCTCCGTTACTCGTTACTAACAGGAAGCTATTTTTTTCAGTAACGGAGTAATGGACTCGTTACTTTTTTCTTTCATGTAACGCTCCAAATAAGTTCCGTTATTTTTTTTCTCCGTTATTTTTAGTTCGTTACATTTTGTTCGACTTTCTTTGAATGCTGATAGCCAATTGACCACCCCTGAATGTAAAGGCTAAAAAAATCCTTTTAAATATATATATATATATATATATACTATATAGTATATATATATATATATAGTATATATGTATATATATAATATATATAATATATATATGATATATATATATATATAGTATATATATAAGGGGAAATTTGCATAGAATAATGAATAGAGGATGGTGCTTTCGTAGCTGATTAAGATGAATGCGACTAGAGTGTGGTGGGGAACACTTAGAAAATCTGCATTAACATTTGGCAGTAATGAGAGTGTATAGTGAAGTGGTGTGGGTTTTGATGGTGCAAGGAATAGGTTATTTTGGGCATGTGGTCATTAGTAAGGGGAGGTAATGGGTAAGAGTGAGAAAGTTGAAGAATGGTAAATCTTGCAGGTATAGATGGAAATTTCCGGTGAAATGATCCAAGAAACGGAGGCACGAGATGGTGATCGATTGGATTTGGAAATTGTGTAACAAATTGTTTATGGAGAGCATAGTTCCGAGGGATTGGAGGAGAGCAGTAATAGTACCCTTATATTATAAGGGTAAATGAGATAAGGGTAACTGTAGGAATTATAGGGAAATTAGTTTATTAAGTGTAGTAGGGAAGAATATATACTTATATTTTGGTCGAAAGAATGCGTCGAGTGACTGAAGGACTGATTGTGAAGAACAAGGTGGCTTTAGAAGTGGTAGAGGATGTGTGGATCAAATCTTTACATTGAAAAAAATGATTGAGAAAATGAGGGAGGAGAAGAATAAATTGTATTTATTTTTTTTTTTTTTTTATGTTAGTTCCTAATGGTATGATTAATACGGAAGCTCTATGGCAGGTGTTTAGTGATATATGGTGTTAGTAGTAAGCTTCTGAATGGATCAAAAAATACATATGGACGATAGTAAAGAGTGGTGTACAGAATATATGGATGTTGAAAGTGATTGTTTTAATATTACTAGCGGAGTGAGGGCAGGGTGTGCTGCTCTCTCGATTTGGTTTAGTTTGTATATGGATTGGGGTTATGAGAAAGAATTAGCGGTGGGATGGATGGGATGGTGTTAAAATCAGGGTTGTGGAGTCCGTTCAAAATTTTCCAACTCCGACTCCACCCTCTTCAAAATTACCGACTCGGACTCCGACACCGCTTCCGACTCCAACTCCACTCTCTTCAAAATTACCGACTCCCCGACTCCGCGACTCCGACTAATGATGGAGAATGAAGAGAGTGGAGGATGCCCTACCTATTATATGCGGATGATTTGGTTTTGTGTGGCGAATCTGAGAGATTTTGAGAGGATTGGTAGAGAGCATTTGGCAGGGTGTGTAAAAGAAGATGTTTAAAGGTAAGCGTAGATAAGAGTAAGGTTATGGTTGTAAGTGAGGGACAGTCCTCGATGTGAAGTTATGTTAGATGGTGAGCAAAGCTGGAACTAAGTGTCTGAGTGTTTAAAATGGATTGATATATGGTTGGATTGAAAAGGGAACGATGATGCAGAGTGTAAGTAAGGAAAGTTGTGAATGGCAGGAAAGTGGCTAGTATAATTAAATCGTTGATGAATGTAAAGGGACAAGTCCTGAGTGCGCCTGTGGGTCTTACAATGAGGGTATGTTTTTAAATAATAATGTTGAAAACTAAATTATACACAAACCAAATAAATTGGCTTAAGATCCGTAATTTAATGTCATAAATTGAAAGCTAAAGTAACCGGAGTAACGGCACTTCGTTATTTTTCCTTCAAAAGAAACGGAATAACGAAGCAAAACTGCACTTTTTGTCAGAGTAATCGGAGGAACGATAACAGAATACTTTTTGGATAACTATCCCACCCCTGTAATATGATATATATAATATATATATATATATATATATATATAATATATATATATATATATAATATATATATATATATATATATATATAGTTTATATATATAATATAATACTATATAATTTGATTTTGGACCTCGATTTTTTAGAAATATGTAAGAGTCCTGTCTAATACCTTTACCATATAATATATATTATATATATATATATATATATATATATTATATAATATATATATATATAATATATATATAATATATATAATATATATATATATATATATATATATATATATATATATATATTATATATATATATATATATATATATTATATAGTATAATATATATATATATATTATATATATATATATACCAGAATTTTAAGATTGTGATCATTAGAAAATTTTTTGAGTATATTCGACTCAAGATGCAGTTCGTCGACTCACGCTGCAATTCGTGAAGCGATTAAGTCTCTCTCTTCTCTCGTCTCTCTCTCTTCTCTCTCTCTCTCCTCTTCTCTCTCTCTCTCTCCCTCTCCATCTCTCTCTCATCCTCTCTCTCCTTCTCTCTCTCTTCTCCTCTCTCTCTCTTCTCCTCTCTCTCTCTTTCGTCTCTCTCTCTTCCTCTCTCATCTCTCTCTCTCTCTCC
>JABUQX010077217.1:0-10000 GCA_015478945.1 Trachelipus rathkii
AAATAATAAATAATAATAATATTAATAATAATAATATAATAAAATATAAAATTAATAATATAAATATAAATTAATAAATAATACAATTATAATACACATAATATAATAAAATACTAATAAAGTAAAAAATAATGAAAAAATATTTTAAATACTCTTATATTTTATTATATATATTTATTGAATTTAAATTTATCCGAATCATTTATTATAAATAATAATAAAAAATAATAATATTTTTTGCTTTAGGAATTCATAATAAAGATGCTCAATTATATTTTTAATATTAATATGAATAATTTTAGTAAATTTATAATAGATTAATAAATTAAAAAATTCAATATACTATATATATATTATATATCTGGATGACCTACAAAAGTAAAATAATTAAAGATAAAAGAATAAAAATTCAAAAAGAAAAAGAAGAATAAATACTTCCTTATATATTATAATTAAATAACTGTCAAATTAGACAAAAGTACATGAACGAGAGCTTCATGGCTAGTAGCTAATAAAATAAATTCATTTCAGTAAAAATAATTGAAAAATAGTTGGTGAGTTATCCAAATAACAAAATAATATAAGTTATTATTACAAATTAATTTTGAATAAAAAATAAAATGTAAATAATTAATAAATAATAAATATCTCAATAATAAAATGGAAAATACTAAAATATAAATAGATTATATTAAAAAATATAATATATAAAATATAAAAATAATAACATCATATATAATATATAATAATGAATATAATATAAATAATAAATTTATAGATATTTATATGAATAAAATTTGATAGAATAAATAACACATAAAATATATATGAAAATGCTGTTAATTGACATAAATAACTTGTTAATAGACTATTTGAGTTCAAATTATGAATAACACTAGAAAGGTCTATGACGTGTTAAAGCTCTTTGAAAATATATTTTTAATACAATCTGTAAGGTACAACTTTGTGGAAAAAAAAGTTTCGAGCGAGAATATTATATCAACAAAATACATTCCATATTTGAGGAAACATTTTCATCAATGTGAACACATAAAACATTTATCAGTGACATCATTCATATTATGCATTTCAATTGCAATACATATTTACGATACATATTTCAGTCACATTTTTCAGAAATCTTCAGATACACTTTTATTTCTTTAAAAAATGCGTTTTAAAAATCTATTATTTTCACCCTCATTTTAGAACAAACCTTTCAAAAGTGTCAGGCTTATTAATGCTTTGTTCCATCATGTTCCATAAACCTTCAAAAAGAAAACGCTATGTTTTCATACTATTTATTTCCCAAGTACACAAAATCTCTTAAGTATAACAATATTCTATCACATACATTACACAAACAACTCTATATATAATAAATAAATATTATTATATCATTGAAACATAAAGTTTTAAAATCAATAAAAACTTTTAAAAAGAAACACATATATATAATATAAAATCTATATATATAGATATTATATAATCATAATAATACTTAGGTATAACAATACTATTTTATAGATCCATACATTATAGTAAACAAATTTAACCATTTATCAGCTCAATATAAAAAATTTCACATATTAGTTTTTTTTATTCTTCCCTTGAGAGAAAGATAAAAATAGAAAATAAAAAGAAAGAAAAAATAATTGTAGAATAAGAAGAGAGGGAGAATGAGGGAAAAAAGAAAGAAATAGGATGAGAAGAAGATCTTATTTTATTTAGATCTTACATAAGAAAATGTAAATAGACATTGGAAGAATATTTAGGGGCTGGCGTTCACATTATGTCTATAGATAGCATTCATCAGCACTGATAAGATAAGAAAAAGATAAAAAATATAATTTATAAATAAATTAAAAATAAAATAAATCATAATAATAAAATTAACAAAAGAAGGAAAAATAATAATATAAAAAAGAATTTTGGGATTACTAAAATTAACCAAAAGAAGGAAAAAGAAAAATTATATATGATAATTAATAATAATAATAATAATAATAAATAATATATATATATATAATAATATTAATAAATTATAAATAATCCATAATTAAAAGAAATAATAATAATAAATAATAATTAATTAAATAATAATAATATATATATAATATAATAGATAATTATAAAGAGAAATAAGAAAGAGTGAGAAGAAGAGAGAAGTGAACACAATGAGAGAGAAAAGAAGAGAAGAGATGAATAATTATTTAAGTGCTAAGAAAGAAGGATGAAATTTGCATAATGAATAGAAGAAGTAGAGAGAGTAGAGGATAAGAGGAAGAGAGAGTAGAAATAAGTAGATGAATTAGAAAATCATACAATGAAAGTAATAATGTAATAACATGAATCATAGATTATCATCACTCTATTGAATTTTTTGAAGTTGATCTTAATAGAATGATACTTAGGCTTCTTAATGCTATAAATTGCTAATATTACAATAAAATCAAAAATAAATTTTGGCAAAGGAATTGATAAATAAGTATAAATTAAAATAATAATAAATAAAGATGATTAAAGTAATATAATGTATAAAATAAATATTATAATAAATAATTAAAAAAATAAAAATAATTAAATAAAATAAAAAATAAATAATTAAAAATAAATATACAATTGAAAAGTTTAAAAATAGAACTAAGCTCTAGAGCAATTAAAGCTATTTTTTTAAATATACAAAAAAAACAATAATTAAAAAAAAATAAAAATAACACAAATTAAAATAGGTACTAAAATGAAAAAAACAATAGGTATAAGATAGAGATAAAAAATAATAATAATATCGAGAAATAAATAATCCACAGGAAAAACACATCTAAATGAAGTTAGCAAATTAATTGATAATAATGCATGATAATAACTAATAGTAAAAACTATTTAGTACTAACTAGAATGGATATGGAATTCCGAATCCAATACTCGAAATACTATCATACACTCAGAGATCAACACTGTTATGAGTGTATTGAGTAAAAATATAAATAATTCATGAATTTACAGTTCTATATATATAGAGCACTCAATTATGTATAATAATTAAGAAAATCATAGTTAGTCTCAAATTTAGATAAAATATTCATTCCTCTCTAGCAACTCTAATTCTACACGCTTTAAGAAAACTTTTAAAATGTCCATTATACTATTTCTTTTCGTCACTCCAGGCCAACAGGTCCATTGCATCAGTCTCGAAGAAATGAAAGAACTAGGGTGAAGGGAGTGATCGGTCAGTGCAATCAAGGTGGGCGGGGTGTGCGTGGAGTTACGCGTTGACATTGCTCTTCGCCTTGGCAAGCACCCTCCTTCCATACAGAACACCAAATTCAAGGAAAAAATGTTTTCTTTTGAAGATATAATCTCTCTCTTTTCAATCTCACGGACATGAAATAATGCAGGTATACAAAAGTGCAACGGCAGAAGCGTTGGATAATCACTAGTTTCACTAGTTTCAAACTCCAGAAATTCCTGTTTCTTATTTTTCATCCTGTATCATTACAAACTCTCTTTCCATTTATTATAGAATCTATTATTATTTCTACTCGTATTATTTATTCATTATTATTATTATATTTATTAAAATATATTCTCATATATTCACTCCAGCTAAATAATTGTCAAAATTATTATTATTAATTATTATAATTATTATTATTATTTTAAAATCTTTCACTCCGGCTTCTCAGTATTAAAATTATCTGTCATCGATACTGACTCCAGCTAGATAATTGTATGCATTTAACTTATAATTCATTAATTAAATTAATTATTTATTTATATTATTATTAGTATTGATTAATTATTACATATTATTAATTCATTATTATTATTATTATTTATTTATTATTATTATCTGAAATATAGATAATATTTTAGATAATATCCAGAAGAGCACTGGATGTCTATTAATTCCTGATATCCTGTGTTTTAGGTATTTCAACGTCTTTTGTTGATATTATAGTTTTGTTGTATTGACCGCGGAGTGTTATATAGCGGGATAAATAAACTGGAATGATATTTCCATTCTCATGTTACACAACAAATTTATTACATAAATGGAATCACTATAGGTCAATTAATGTATATGATATATTATTTAAATTAAATAATTTAAATTTTTATTATTATGTATATAAATAAGGTTATGGTTACTTATATATTCTACATGTATGTAATATCGATATTCTTTTTTTATATATTATTTATTATTTTTTATTCACTATATAAAATTGTGACAGTTATATTATAGTATATATATTATAGTATAGTAGCGTGCACTAAATTTTAAAAATAGATTATATAATTACGATTAAATGAAGAAATAACACCGTGCATCAGAACATGTCGTCAATCCAGTGACGTCACGATTTAGATAGAGATATGAGTGAAGATGAAGTGATAATGAAGTATAGATGCTACTACTAAATATGTAATATATATATATCATCTACCTTCATTTTTATGCTAAGTGAATCATAATTATATCATAATTATAATATATATAAATACATACTATTATTATATACTATTTATATAACACTCTAATTAAGTAAGTAGACTACTTCTATCCGTATCAATACAGTGTACAAGACCTAATATATTAAAACACTTTAATTATAATACATATTTATATATATATATAACATAACTGGTACTACCTTATATATATTTTCTATATAATTATATATTACAATCATTATATATGCAAAAAATGCGGGAAGAAAGTATCCCTCACTATACCAGCGAGAGTAATATATATATATATATATATATATATATGATTTAAAAAAGTGCTGAATGTTCTGCTGTTTTTTGTTTAGGAGAAGATGAGGCCTATAATATATCGAAAAGGTATCAGTGGAGGCGTCACTGATCGTTTCTCCGAAGAGAATGGTGTTTCGAACAGCGCATCTCGCTATAAAAACACTTACTTGTATCTTTTTTTAATTGTTCTATCTTCTATACTTTTTTATAATTACTTTCATTAGTGAAAATTTGTATTTGTCAGAAATTGGATATTTTATGTCTCATTTTTGATTCTTACCTCGGTTTGTACTCCCGAAGTTTCACTTTAATATGGTCAATATCATTGTACTAGTTGAAAATGAGCCGTATAGGGAGTTATTCTCTCTAGTAGTGGTCCGTAGAATATTTCGAGAAGCACAGGAAAATTAATAATAATTTTGCAGTAATATACTTAGGGTTAATTATAATATGAAAATATGAATAGAAGTGATATAAATAATAATATATAGTAGTAGATGTAGAGAGAAGAGGTAATGAAGAGGAGAAGATAAGGAGAAGTATAAGAGTAAGAGAAGGGGATGATATGTATAATTATTACTGAATATATATTAGGGAAGAGGTATAATATAATATTTGATATTGGTATATATACGGTTGCTTGATTGAGGACTTATAGTAAATACAAAGATTATAATAAGTAAAGTATTGGTTAATAAATTATATATGAGGCATAAAGTGATATGTATTGGGTATATATTTTATATATTATATATATATATATTATATTATATATCTATATATATAATATTATAAAATAATGTATAGTATAGCTAGTGTGATTGGATGATAGAGGATAAGGTAAAGAGTAATGGAGAGGGCAAAAGTTGAAGAGCGTAAAGGTCGCAATAGATGAGTCAGGCGCTTTACCTTGTTTGCTGTCGACGTACTTTGAATTCTAATTGTTAATTTTAAGCTAACGTATTGAAACCAGGGATTTAGCGCGCTCATCGGTGTGCTATGTATTACCTCTCATAGGTGCGCATATTGGGCCCCAGTCCCATGGGGAGAGAGGTGAAAAAGTTTGCCAGGAACGCCAGGTGAGCCTGCTTTCATTACCATGCGCGATAAGCCTTAATGATGGCTGAACGGTCTGGGCTTCAGCACAGCTGAGCCTATGGATGCAATTATGTGGACTGCGATTCAGATCATTTATGGGGCGTGGAATAACACTTGGGTTGAGATAGGCCCTACGCGACCATACATAAAACCCCCATACAACAAAAAATGATATCTGCTATACCAGCCATTCACTACTCATGTGATGCGAGCCTTCTCTTTTGCGTTGCGCCTCGCTGGGAACAACAAACATGGCCAGCAATTGCCTTTCTTAGCGCAGGCATATGGTGACTTTAGCTATCAATCACATCTTTGAATAAGAGGGTTAATGTGTGTAAGTAATTATTCTTCAAACACAGAGTATTCATAAGTATATGAGAGTTTGGGCTTTTTTAGGTTCTGGAATATCAGATTTGGTATCTCCCAGAGTAACGGAGTTCATACAAATGCCCATTGATTGAACATTTTTTCGAGTGCTCTGGCGAGCACAGAATGAGACCATATTGAATGTAATGTGATGGATGATAACACTATCACTACAGCCCTGTATAAGTCACAATCCTGGAGTGAGCGCAAATCCATCTTTCCAATATGAGAAGAAACAGTATATTTAATTATCTATATTATTAAATATTTTTATATATTAACTATATATATTTAGTATGTGTTTTTAAATATATATATAGAAAATAGATTTTAAAATAGTATTAGTGTAGGTATATATATATATAAAGTCAGGTATATATTAAAAAGAAAAATGGAATAAGAGTAAATATTAATATATAATAGACAATATATTAGTAAAAGAGGGAGGAGAGAAGAGAAGATAGTTATGGGACGCGCAGAAGACAAGGAATTGCAAGTAATAAGCCACAATATCATCTATTAGGGAGACAACGTATCAAATGTAACCTATAATAGAGTAATTAAATATACATAAATTAATAATTAAAAAAGGATATAGAAAAACAAGAAAATAGATTTAGCTAAACCATAACACAAATAGAAAGAAAAAATATAATTAATAATAATAATCAATGAAGAATAATAAGCAAATATAGAAAAGTAAAAGCCATATAGAAATAAAGAATTATTGATAGTTGTAGAATAAGAGAAAGTATAAATAAGTAGAATATGTGAATGAATCAATTAAATTAAATAATAATAATAATAGATAAATAGATGAATAATAATAAGATTAAGAATATGTCAATAAGTTAGATAATGAGATGTAATAGAATATGAATAAAGATGAATGAATGTAATAGATCTTCACGGAGAATCCGCATGTCTTCAGAATTTAGTTCATGTAAACATAAGGAAATGGACGTTTAATAATGTTCTGAATAGAAATAGGAAGTAGACTGTATAGAGCAGCGAAATTCGAGATTATGAAATATCGAGAGATAAAACCTCTAGAGAAGAGAAAAGAAAGGGTTGCTTGACTAAAATAACTCGATATAAATGCAGTGGTATAAGAGACACACTAAATGGTTGCTAGTCCATAGCGAGGAGGGAAAGGAGGAGAGAGTAGAGTTGCCCAGCCACTCTAACACGCTACGCCTCTGTATAGGCAAGGTGGCAATGGATTGAGAAAGAAAATTTAAAGTTTATTTTTTATTCATAGGTAATAGGCCACACCGTCGATTGAGGGCGTCTTTGTTGAGGCAATGTAGGATAATCGATCACCGAATTTATATAGATTACTCTCGCTCTCTACTCAGTCAACACAGTACGTATCATGTCGTGCAATACCTCTTCTCCTAATCATCATCTCTGCTCTTTACTACTCATCAATATTTCTTCACTCTCGACTGGTATCCTCTTCTCTCTCCTCTCTCTCTCTCTTCCGTAAGTATATTCTACATTAGATATCTTGAGAATTGTAGGGAACAGTAGTGTTTTGTGGGTATATACTATATAACTTACTGTTAACATTGCCCTGAAATCTATTATATTTTAGCATCACATTTATAATATTAAAAAAGTGAGAGATAGAGTGAAAAGATTTTGATAGTATGATGTTGTTTAGGGATCTTAATATACAAATGTTAGTGTAATAGTTTTTAGTAAAGTTAATATAAGGTATTAAATACATTAAATGTAAGTAACTTGTTGATAAATAATTTGTATCTAGCTGTACGTAGTGAAGCTGTATTAGAATGGCGCAATGTCTAGTGATTAAAATTAATATTAAATGGTTAATATTATCACTTTGAGAGAGGTTTATTGTATAGGAAGGAGTGTGATACGACTAGTGACACATTAAATTTAGAAGCGGAGGATGACATAATGTTGAGAAGACGTATTTATGGGTACGCCATTGATCATTTTACCTACTACTCGGATAAGGGAATAAATAAGGTGGAATGAGTAGAGAGCAACTATAAAATTCGTAATGTGGTGATACTCTAGTAGAATTTTTGTGAAGTGGAGTGTTAAAGTGAAGCAAGAACTCAGCTATGGTCGAGGCAATTTTTCTTTGCGTCTCTCCGAAAAGATGTGATACGTTCGAGAATATTGACTTGCGGTAGGAATCTTATACTGGCCATCGTGAACACCTGTAGTGCTCTCATAATCTTTTAGACGGTCGTTGTTAAAGATTATCTTGTTTTACCATCAAAACCTATCATTTTGTTAACTATGGAAACCATAATGATTTAACGTATCAACATTATTATTAACATAAAGATATTAATTTATCAAGAGAAAAAAGAAATGAATTACGGAAATATTAGATATTGAGTAATTATAGGTGCTATTAAATGGGAGCTCTATTTAGCACCAGCAGAAAAGAGGTCTATTCGATACGCACAAGAATTTTTGGTGTAAGATTTTTTTGAAAAGATGTTGGTGAGGTGTATAAAAGTTGTGTCCACAAATAGTGGATGAATTATCAGACTTCAGTAGCGCAAATCAACTTTGATTTTTTTTAAGTTATATTGCTGATCACAATTTTCCAAATATCAAGATAATGCTCTGAACGTGGATCTTTGATGGATGGTGATAATAAGAACCTCATCTTATATGATGATGTATATTTCAAAATGTTACTGGAGTTTATTTCAGAAAAAAAGTAAATTTGTAGAAGTTGAATACTGGAGAAAGATAAATGTCAAGAAAGTGTAAGGTCTTCTTAGTGTAAAATAATGGGAATAACGTTTCACGAGTATAAGATAACAGATCTGGAGTAGACGAGGTGAAATAGAGAAAAACACACCACACTCACACAGGTCGAATGGATGAGTGCGTAAAGGTATTGAGGCTAATCAGACTGAGAGTAGAAAGGCTAAGAACGGTTTGCAATGTAGATTTGTCCCTTTCTTTCACGTGATCAAAACACGTCTGGATAAATGTAAATCTAATGTTTTTATCGTACGATTTTTAGTGTGTGGAGGGCACTAAAAGCAGGTAGACCTCAAAGCATCCTTCTCTAACCTTATGTACGAAATATCTTACCTACTGTTTATAATTTTTAAATAATAATTCGAGTTATATATATATATATATATGGTTATATTTTATTATATATATATATTTATTTGATATTTAATATATATATTATATATATAAATTAATATATTATATATATTATATATATATATATATTAAATATTAATATATAATATATATATATTTATATAAATATAATATAATAAATTAATTAATATTAATATATATATATATATATATATATGCTTACTGTATGATAGATCAAAACAAAATTAAACTTAACAATATTGAGTACATAAATATATATATATATAACTCACCAATGTTTTGAAGGGCACTAGAAGCTACAACTTATAGAGATATATATTAATATATATTATAGTTATATATAATACTGAAGTTTTAAAAGTTCTATCTTAGAATTAAATATCGAGTTAATAAAGTTAGATTTAGTCCATTAATCACGCTATTTTTCGAGTGATTATAGTGGCAAATAAACTATTAACCTAAAAATAATAAACTATTATTAAGTCTTATTTATATGTTCTATATATATTTATATAATTATTATTTTTATATTAACTTTTTTTACATATAATTACTTATTTAGCTCAGATATTATTGGTATTATTATTTATTTTTTATTCTTAACTTATTATTTATTATTTTTTATTAGAAATAGGGG
>JABUQX010077218.1:0-12500 GCA_015478945.1 Trachelipus rathkii
AAAGAGAGAGATGCTTCGGCTTCTGCGATAAAGGTGGGAGCTGTAATCTTGATGGGATGAGAAGGGTTCATTCCTTTTCCGACTAAATCTTTCTCCTCATCATAATCCATGGTTCGATCGTGCTTGCTTCCTGGCCTTCAGGTAAGAGACAGTGCGTATCGGGGGTGAAAAATTCTCGGTTCTTTCTATACTCGTGCTATTTTCCATTGCGGCTAGAATCGCTGCAGAAATACCTTCGTCGAGCAAAGCGGCTTTCATCAGACGAAAGTGCGCTAATCTCCTTGATTCTCCTACCGATTAAATCTTTCGCCTCTGCAAAAACATCTTTTAAAGCTTCTGTAAATTCTGTTCTTTCCTACTCTTATTCTGATCTGTTGTTTCTCTGTTGCTAATTCTCCAAACTGAAAGGAAAATCTCTTCGGCCTCTATTTCCTCTAACTCAACTTGGACGATTTGGCACTCCTCCTCCTGCCTCCTTCTTTCTCAGGAGGTGTCCTATTTCTTTGCCCTGTGATTACTTTGATCGGTGTGCATGGGCTTCTGAACATCATGAAACGTTAGGAAGGCGGGTGGCCCGATGGCATTCCTCCCCGAGTTTTGAATGAGTGTGCTTCTGTGCTGACCCCGCCCCCTGTTCAACTATATTCTCTATGTCCTCAATACAAATACTATCCCTCAGTGTTGGAAGCCGCACACGTCCAACCTGTTCCGAAAAAAAGGAAGCGTCTGATCTTCCAACTATCGCCCTTATTAGCTGCTCACTTGTATTATATTAAGATCTTGAACCCTTTCTCAACTCTCATTTTTTAGAACATCTGGAGTCTCATTCACTTCTTCCGATCGCCAGTAAGGCTTTCTGCGCTCGAGGTCTACTGGAATATACTTTCTATTAACTGATTTATGTTTCCAGCCATCAGGAACTTACAGAGAGACTTGGTGGTGGCGCTTGACATATCAAGGCATTTGTAACCGGGTATGACACGCGTCGTTGCTCTCCAATCCTCTTCTTTGGGTTTCCTCTTTCTCTTTGCTTACTTATTGTCTAGTTTTCTTTCAAATCACTCAATATCGGCTGTTTGTTGATGGGGCGACTTCTTCTTCTTTTTCTGTCAAAAGTGGTGTCCTCAGGGTTCTTTCTTAATCTCCTACATTATTCCTACTTTTCATTAATGATCTTCTCATCTGCACAACTAACTCTATCACTCGTATGCCGATGACTCGACCTTCATTCTTCACTCATTTCAATTCTGCTCCCTCTTTTAACTTCTAGAATTGCCTTCTCGTCTTAATCTTTCCGATTTCTATTCTCTGCTGATGTGGATAGAATTTCCGGGTGGGGTCGTCCTGAACTTGTGAAATTCAATTCTTTTAAAAACCCAACTTCTACAAATCTCCTTCTCTAGAACACTTTAACTTTCCTATCTCTTTCGACGGTTCTCTCGTCTCTCCTTAACATAAACAAAAAAATGTCTTGGAAACTTCACATCACAACGGTTGCTAGGGCGGCCTCAAAGAAACTGGGAGTTCTGTTTTAGGCTGCGAGACTTTTTTTCTCTTCTCAGCTGCTTCCAGCTAATACAAGGGTCTCATCCCGCCCTTGCATGAGTACTGCTCTCATATCAGGGGTGGCCCTGGTGTACTGCGACTTTTGGATAGGGTCGAGGCAAAGGCCAAAACGCTTATAAACTGTTTCTGCACTTTTTTTTTTACTATGACCCTCTATCTTTGCGGCGGATGTTGGTGCTTTATCCTCTTTTCCATAGGTACCGCAGGCGGCAGGTGCTCGAGGGATGTTTCACTCGCGTACCACCAACCTTTACGACGCGCCCTCGTAGCCAAGGGTTGCTGTGTCGGCGCATAGCTTTTGTGTTGATATTGGTAATTCCAGGCTTGTTCACTGCGGTGCTTCCTTCTTTCCTGCCACTCTGTTCTGTGGAATTCTCTTCCATCTTTCTGTGTTTCCTGCGAATTAATCTCCTTTTTTAAATGCCTGCGTCTGTGCTCATCTGCGGTAGTTTGCGTTAGTTGATGAATATCTGAGGGTGTGCAACACCCCTCCTTGAATAGGGCTCTGGCCCGTGAGTGGTGGTGACAAGCTGTAATATTATATATATTATATATATATATATATATATATATATATATATATATATATTAATATATATATTATATTATTATATATATATATATTATAATATATATATATATAATTTTTAAATTCAAACTTTAAAGAGTAAACATCCGCATACGCATCGCATCCGTTTATCCACATTATTAAAGTTCCGCATCCGCATTCGCATCCGCAAACGTCAAATTTGACATCCGGTCCATCAACTAATATAGTTATATATATATAGTATATATATATATATATATTATATTTAAAATTAAAAAAAAAATATATATAATCATATATATATAATATATATATATATATATATATAATAATATATATATATATATATATATATATATATATATTTCATATGAACGTTTACATACACACACACTTCTTCCTTTATAGATATTTCTTTTCTCTCCAATTCTCTTTTGGATCGTTTTACCTGGTCCCACTTTGATTAGTTAGTTTTACGGCAGTGACCATTAGCCGATATACTTACTTGAACTCTCACCAAACCCAATTTTAAAACACCATTCTCGCTGTCGTTATGATCGAGCGGAGTTTGCCTCTTTTCATCAGACCACGGCTATCCCAATTTCTTCCTTCAATAAGCCTTTTCCTACCATTGACTTTGCCTTTAACATGTTCTTGCAAGTTGTAATCACAGGAGCTGAAGCTTGCATCTCACAACCTTCCTTAGGTAGTCATTAGGCAAGCTCTTAGTGGTTAACGGAGAATGCACAAGCTGACCGGGTGAATAAAGAACTCTACAGGCAGTACAAACGGGCTCACACCACACTAAATATGATTATATTTAAAGAACTTGCAGTGAGATCTCGCTAAATCAATTTGCCAAACACATAAACAATACTTTCGAACTTATACTTTCACTGTTAAATCATCAACTCCATTATCTTCATGTGGAAAGTTTTGTACAGAAAATTTTTCGCCTCCCTATCAACTATCCACCCACAGTCTTCCGTTGCGGGCCTAACATAAGATCTCATCTCCAGCAGCTGTATCAGATGCATTAGGTTATAGTTTTGCTAGTCAATCGAACTCTTCCCGTTATTCTGAAGCATTTCAAAAATTGAGAATTAATACTTCACCATCAGACTGTTCAACAGTGAAAAGGGAGGATCGTACATATAACCGTCTTTTTACACTTACAGAGAATCAAATTGTACTGGCAAATAGCAAAGACAGTGCCCCTGGTTCAGAGTTCAGACATCATTTAGTCTGTAATGCTACGTCATTCTCAGTCAAATTTACTCTTCTGAATCAGTGGTCTTGCTGGATCTGTATAACAGAATCTGGATCAAATCCTCTTTTTCATCTATTTGGACTACTGCTTTTGTAATCTCTATTCTCAAACCTGGGAAAGATCTGGAGTTTGGGGACAACCCAAAAACCAATTTCGCTAGCCTATAAAATTTCCAAATTACTTAAAAAATTACTACAGGCCACCTTCTCCCAGTTCTGAAGAGTTACCAGACTTTTCCAAACTTCCAGTTTGGCTTCCGCAAAATATCGTTCGACTCCTGATCCCTTGTTAAGACTAGACCATGACATACCGAAAGATTTCTCAAGTGGTGTCTATTTTGACCTTGAAAAGGCTTATGACATAATGTGGAGAAATGGGGTTCTCCTTAAATTCCACTTGCTCGGTTTCCGAGGGCAGCTCCCGTTCTTTATCCAATGCCTTGTCATACAGATTCATTCAGGTACGGTGTTGGTCTGTTCTATCACACCACTTTACTAAGAATGAAGGTGTTCCGTAGGGCATTGTTTAAAGTGTGTTATTATTTTTTCTCGGATTCAATGATATCGTTACTACAATTCCAGCGAATGTTAATTTTTCCCTCTATATTGATGACCTGGCGCTATACATTACCAGTGCCAGAATATTATTTCTTGAGCGTCAACTCTAATTAGTCGTTGAGAATATTTCACAATGAGGTAACTCCCACTGCATTCATTTTTCACCCACCAAAACTACATCAGTACTATTTCGAAAAAAAGGAGTCCAAGAACCTGCCACCTTCCTCCATCTAACCAAACCTTAGATGGTTCACCCATTCCTGAAAATTCACAGGTCAGATTTCTAGGCGTCATTCTAGATACCACAGAAAATTAAACATTTGTAAACGAAGTGTCATCATGCGCTTGACATATTTCGGTATCTCACCTCAAACTCTTGGGGAGCAGATCACAAATCCTTTTCAGGTCTCCAAACTGCCCTAATACGTTCGAACTCTACTACACCTGTTAAATCCCATCCAAAACGAGGCAATCCGTAGCTCCAAAGCAGGGTTTCGATCATCACCCCAAGTGAGCCTCAAACAGCTGAAGTCGATGTGATGCCTCTTTCTCTCTCTCCTCCCCGGTCCTCTCTCGTCTCTCTCTCTCTCTCTCTCTCTCTCTCTCTCTCTCGTCTCTCTCCTCTCTCTCCTCTCTCTCTCTCTCTCTCTCTCTCTCTCTCTCTCTCTCTCTCTCTCTCCTCTCTCTCTCTCTCTCTCTCTCTCTCTCTCTCTCTTTCTTTATCATATGCACAATTTATCTTTACTTTCAACCCCCAACACCGTCTACTCTGACACCAATTCTGAGAGAGATAACCCAAAATCCTCCTTACTGTTCATTTGCAAACAAAATTTTTATCATTCTTAACTTTCTCAAAATCATTTTCCAAAATGTGCAATCATTCTTTTACGGTGATGGATATACACCTTGGATGTTCCCTGTTCCTACTACTTAAATAGTCATATTCCTTCTCTCCAAATCCAGCCAATCAGCTTTCTTCTTTAGGGCATCATTTGTCTCATTTTGCAGTTCAAGGGGTATTCAAACTCCAGTGTTTACTGACGGATATAAGACAGAGGATGGCGTTGGCGCGTCGTCTATCTTTCCTAAACACAATCTGTCCCATACTCTCAACTAATGATTGAAAATTTTCTGCAGAAATAATGGCTATATTGATTGCCCTTTCTCGAATTTTATTTCCTTAACCGAGATTACTTTTATATCATTTATTAGTTTTCACTCAGAGCCTTCTACAAATCACCTTGCTCTAAAACCACAATGGTATCAGCTGCGCAACAATTTATCCGGATGATCCTCTCTAGAAAGAAACAAATTATACTCTGTTGAACCCATCTCACTTAGAGATCACTGGCAATAAAATCGCTGACAGAGGCTAAAATGGCCTTCTTCTCTTTCCGTAGCTGTTTTAGGTACCTCCTGGATGCAATTCGACAAGGTCGCCTGCCATCAAGTGACTATTATCCTGTTCTACGACAATACTTCAGGCCTTACTGGCAGGATTGCTTTGCTGGTGATCATCGAGGGGCGTAACTTAGAAATAATAAAACTGAGCATTTTTGGATTGTCTTCCTCTAACCGATGAAATCATTTGCAGGAAGTGTTCTTCGCATGCTTTCACATTGGCCACACTAATATCGTACACATCCACTACATGTCACGCGATCCTTTCACCTCCTGCAAATTTTGTCTTCGCCACACCCTGGAATCAGTTAACCGCATCTTCATTGATTTTCTTCATTTGGACTCCACTGCCGTCTCCATTTTTCTACACTGTGATTACTAACATCTTCTAAAAGGCTATCCCATGTCCTTTCTTAATCGTTCCACTTCAATAGTAGAGCAATTTTTTTCTTCAGAATCTAAATATTATGTATGATATTTTTTTTTCTAACGTATATGAATAGAATCTTCTTAGGAATATATATTGATATATATTGATATATAATTACTTAATAAAATAAAGGGAATATTTTTTATGATTTTTAAATAAATTTCTAAATTTCTAAATGATTTCTAATAAATAATAAGATTACAGAATATTCTGTTTGATATCTAAAAATTCTTCTTAGAGATTTATCAAAGGTATTTCGCTAAGACCCACACATAGAGTTGAATTTCCAACCTATGCTGGCTTTTACTTTGTGAGCCGTGGTTGGTCCTGTACACTTACTCCATCAATCAATCAATTATTGTTTTTCTATCAATATTTTGCTTTGATGTTTACTTTTATTGGTATTTTTGTTTAAAAATCTTAATTTCATGTACCTAAAGCAGTAAGGCACACCACATAGATAACTTCCCCTTCCCACCCCGGTCAATTGATTTGTGTTATGCATATATTTCTCCATTTATTGTTTTAATCTTTAACTTCTTCATTAATTTTTGTTTATTTTATCTTTTATTTATTTAAATATTTTGCTAAATTTTTAATTTTATTTCACTTTATTTTAAGTTTTTGTTTTTATTACACAAAAACATGAAAACCTGATAACCCCAAAACACAATAATATATACACCCCCCCCCCCCTTTTTTTTTTTTTTTTATAAAAAGTTCACACGTCACGGGCATAGCCCTATTAAGGAGGGGAACTTCTCGGTAATTTCTTCCCTACCATAGGATCTGAACTGGATTCGAACCGCGCGTTTGCATGCGACTTCCGTCGCTCTAACGAGCGACTAAAACCGTCGCTCTACCGTTTGTGCTATTGCTAATTAGAGCTTGAACTCATAATAAAAAAAAAATCTGATTTTCACTATCACACCTGCTGAAATATACCTATACTATGGATAACTGTTTACATTAGAATGTTTTTTACTTTTCAATTATTGTTAATAAACCAATACCTATCCTAACCTAGCAACATACTGTAACATGTCTAAACTACTGATAAGGTAACCAAAGTTCATAACCTATTCTTTCTTGCAGCATAACAATATCTTATTGCATAACAAAATCTAGCAAAACGTAAGATAATCAAACAAAACCTAACCTAATATGCCCTAACTTAACCTAAATTAACACAACCTAGCCTAATCTACCCTACCTTAACCTAACCTACAATACCCTAACATAACTTAACCTGACAAAACCTTACCTAACCTAACAACATGACCTAACTTTACCAGACCTAACCTAACCTAACCTTACCTATCTAAAATAACCTAAACCAACCTTATCTGACCTAACCTAAGCTGACTTGACAGAACCTGACCTAACCTAAACTTATTCTAACATTTCTTTATCTACCCTAACCTAACCTAACGTGAACTAACTTAACCTAATCTTCCTATCTTTTCAATAACAGATAACATAAAAGTGTCTAGCAAAAGTTAACATAACTTAACCTAAGCTAAACTAGCCTAGCCTATATTAATCTCAAATGACATAACCTAACCAAACCTGATTCGGTACACACGACCTAGCACCAGATTTAGTTCTTTTTCCCTAACCTTTTCGGTAACAAATCTTATGGGCTCCACACCCATGAAGGGGAAACAATTTAATTGAATATATGATGGAAGTTACTTTAAAAATGACTCCGTGTGCGACTGATCCAACCCAGACTGACCATCCATTAACTAATGGACCAACGTTTTTGCATTGTTCATAGAATAATAATAAGGCCATGATTCCCTCCACTTCACCTGGAATGCCTCAGCATACTCCCAGCGATTCGCAGCCTGGGACGTCCTCGACATTCCAGGCGCACAACGGGTTGGGGCAACCCCGAAAAGGTCCCTCCCATCTAAGTCGTTATTATTTGTTTACTCCACATCCATCACCTCCAAAGCCCTTACATACCAAAGAACCATCATTCTTAGCGATACACTTGAAAAAACTTTAGTTTTTACAGGAGAATTAATGGCTACAACGATTGCCCCCTTTCGAATTTTATCCCCCAATCAAGACTACTCTTATGTCATTTATTAGGATACGCTCAGAGCCTATGAGGTGCTTAAACCACCTACTCTAAAAACACAATGGTATCCATTGTACAACAACTTCTCCGACAACTTCACTCTCTCAAGAAACAAATACCACATTGTTGACACCCTCTTACGTAGGGTTGAATTGCAACGAAACAGCTGATAGAGAACCACTATGGTATCCACCTCTTTCCGAAGCTGTTCAAGGTACCTTCCGGATGCCATTCGTCAAGGTCGCCTACCATCAACAGATTATTATTTTCGTTTCAGACAAGGCTTTCGGTATTGAGTTGGGCAAGTGATCTATATATAAAAATATAAAGCCGAACATTAGTGGGTGGTCTTCCTCTCAACGATGAAATCGCTTGCTAGAGGTAATTCTTGTACGCCTACGTCAGCATCATTTCCAGCAACTACATGTCACGGAATCTTCTCTCAGTCTGAAAATTTTAACGTAGCCACACCCGTAATCTGTCCACCATTTATATATCTTCATTGATTGTCTTTAATTGGAGTCCATTCGTCGTCGTCGTTTTTCTCTACATTATGGTACATAACATCTTCTCAAAGACTATCTCTCTTTTTGTCTGAATCGTCTCACTTCAACAATAATTCTATTTTCTTTTACCTTCCAGAACTGAGTATTCTAAATTATATTATATATATATATTATATTATATATATATATTATATCATATATTTTTAAATATTAATATAATATATATATATATATTATATTTATTATATTATATATATATTAAAAAAATAATTATATATATATATTATTATATATATATTATAATTATATTATATAATAATATATATATAATATATATATATTATATATTTATATAATATTAATTAATTATAATATATATATATATATATATATATAGAATCAAATTGGTTAAATATTATCGCCAATATATAATTTAGCAAGCAATTAAACCCTATCTCTATGCAACTACGAACAAAATTTACATAATTTTAAACAATTAAAACAATTAATAAACAATAAAAGCAAAAACCGACGTAACAGGGAATATTATTCTTAATCTTGTTATATAGTCCTTGTTACATAGTTCGTTTTAATGTTTACGTTTTTATTGTTTTAAAATTTACATGGGTTTTAGTTGTATGGAATAAACAAAAGTTTTTTATATGCTTACTAATTATAATATATATATATATATTATATTATATATTATATTATTATAATTTATTATATTATATATATATTATATATATAATTATATATTTATATTATTTTTGAGTCAATGTACAGAACCCACCACGACTCACAAAGAAGCCGCCACATTGAGATGAAAAAAAATAAACATCAGGAATGAGTCATGGCATGTACATATATGAATGTAAAGGAAAATTTGATTGGCGAAATGAATATTCCAGTCAAAAAAAATATATATATATTATATATCTTAGTATAAGAAAGTCTAATTTAAATAACAATAATCATATGTGTAAAGAATCTCGCTTCTTACAGCGATACAGAAAATAAAGTTATACTAAAGTAGGAAAGATTCAGGTAAGATATGGGACAATCTTTTAGAGGCTTCTATGGACCACTAGGTAGGAATAATGACGACGGCGAATAGGGTCGCAGTTGGGGCGACAGTCAATGAGATATGTAACAGATTGCAGGGTATGGCGACGGCAAAATTTGAAGATGCGAGGAGGGTCCCGTGATATATAGTGGCTGTGAGTGATATTGGTGTGGCCAATACGGGAGGCGTTGCAAGTATCAATTCGTGTAAACGCTTTCGACGATGGGAGGAAGATCCCTCACCGATGCTGGGCTTTATTTTTATACCAAGTTTTCGCTCCCCGTGAATCACTCGTCCATGCACACCTACAAAATTTTTAACATTATACGTGATAGTACTCTCTGATGGTAACACATCATCATCAGGAGCGTCCAAAGAGTTGAAAGAGAAAGGGTTAGCTTTTGGCGAAACATTCATAGCTGCCGCTAATGTACCATGAGAGGTGGTTTCAATATCAAGAATGATTGTTTCTTACGGGAGTAGAGCAACCGAAGAAATTGTTGTACTGGGATGCCATTTAGTGTTTTTTGAATAAGAGGTTTTAAGTGCTTGGAGGGTTCTGAGCTAATCTGAAGAAATAACATAAAAGTGGTCATGGTTAAGGAATAGAATTCGAAAAAGGACAATCATTAAAGCCTTAATTCAGCCGTAAAAATTGAAGCATGAAGGGGAGGGTATAGGAGAGGTTGCGGTCAGGAAAGACATCAATGCACCCCTCACACTGTCCCCCTGTTTTGAGGCCGTCAGTAAACACGTCAGTAAACACTGGAGTAAATTCACCGTGAACTAGAATGAGACGAGGCAGCAGGATGGCTAGATTTAGAGAGAGAGGTCAAAGGTGGGAGCGGGGAATAGTCAAGGTTGTGCACTCTTTGTCGTAAGAGAATGGCAGCACCTTTTGCAAAGGGATGCTAAGGAAATTAAGGATGTTATGAACTGCGTTTGCAAATGATCATTAATTAGGATTCTGAGATATCTCCTGCAGAATCGGTGTCAGAGCAGTCGTATTGGGGTTTTAAAACGAAGATAACTTGTGCATATGATGTAGTCCTTTCGAAGGGAGAGTGACATCACATTGGATTCAACTTCAAGGCTTACCCGAGGGGCACGATCGGAAGGCTCCAGTGGATATACTGATCGCCTCGTTTTGGATGAAATCTAACTGGTGTAGTAGACTTGGAAGGCCTGACCATATACAACACTGCCATAATCAAGTTTCGATCGGACAAGGGCGAGGAGTTTAACATGCGGTGAGTATGTTAAGTGGTCATCTACAAAGAGTACTAAAATTTGACTTGTGAAGTTACAGGAATGGGTGAACCATATAAGGTTAAATTCGATGGAAGAAGGTGGCATGTTTTTGATTTTCTTTTTCTTAAAAAGCTTACTACTGCTGAGTTTATTTTGGAAGAGAAATGGAAGCTATGGGGTCATTGTTGTAAATATTCTCTAACTATTCGATTCGTTTGCCGTTCGAAGGCAGATCACCATAGGAAACGGCCGTCGTTGAGATAGAAGTAACGATGTCATTAAATCCGAAGGTAATAATAGTAATACTTCAGACACTGCCCTGGGGTATAACTTCATTCAGGTAAATTAACGTAGCAGGCACGTCAGTATATGGGTGATCTATTTGTGACATTTAGTGAAAGGAAGTTGTCCACGGAGCCGAGTGAATGGGTTTAAGGAGAATCAGTCTCTATTTTGTTATAAGATTTTTTTCAAGATCACTGAGACACCAGAACTATCCCACAGGTTAAGAAGGCTTCCCGGATGTCAAGGTCTAGTTTTAACAAGGGGCTGCGGTCGAACGGTTTTGCGGAAACCAAACTGAAGTAGAAAAAGCTTGGTGACACTCTCCAGAACAGGAGAAAGCTGCACTGAAACCATTTCTCCAACAATTTACAGGAATGACAGTTACTTTATTTTTTTCTTTGGTTTATTTTGCAACTTACTTTTCTTAGGACCAGGGGGTGGGTTTTACAAAGCTGGTCAAATAGAAGGATGAAGATTCGATTTAGATTCAGTTATATAGATCAGTAAAAATGCTGATGCCGAAGGATGGATATGTATACGAAATCATGTCTGGACCAAGAGCACCGTCTTTGCTGTTCGTCAGTGTAGTTTGATAATCTGCAAGTGTAAAAAGACGGTAATAGGTATGATCTTTTCCTTTTGCGCTGTTGAAAGTTTTGGCAGTGCAGTGTTAGCTCTCAATTTTTTGAAGGCTTCAGGATAGCGGCTTTAACCTAATGCATCTACAGCAACAGGATCAGATATCATTTGGCTACTCTCGGAGCCCTTAACGGAGAGTTGTGGGTTGCAGGTTGTTGGAACGACAGAAATATTTATGTTGTAACTTCCACAAAAAGGAAGGGAGTGTTATGGGTTAACAGTTGAGATGTAGGTTCGTAAATATTGTTTACGTGTTTGGCGTTAATTCGCCGGGGATCTGCCGCAGCTGTTTTAAAAATATCATGTTTGAGCTGCTGGATGGACAACCTTTTCTTCTTACTATGGGTTTCTTACATGCACTCTTGGACCACAAGGGTTTGCCGATCATACTGTCTGGAGTTGGATAAACAAGCTACCGAGATGACAACTTGGTGGAAGAAGCGAAGACATTATCAACAGTCGGAACTGGTTATTGGAAGGGAAAAGTAGAGATAGCTGTAGCTTGATAAAGGCCCACTCACGCTCGATCATAACGCCAGCTGGAGTTAGGAGCTACTTGGAGCTAAGTAGATCGAACAGATAGTAAGGTAAGTGGATAAGTAAATTTATGCTGCTACTGTGGTTTAGTTTGAGAGGGACTGCAGAATAAGGAACAGTTTTATGATTGAATATTCCTGCACCTCCCCTATCACTGTCACCTCTTTCTATAGAGGTTAGCGGCGATTTATATTCGAACGGTTGAAAAAAGTTGCGATGACATAGGAAAGTGGTCATACTGTGTTGTTATAAATATTATGATGGTCTTTTTGAGACAATGGTCTCTATGTGTCTAGGGGTAGTGTTGGAGGTGGGATCAGATGGAAAGGAAAGGCTGAGGATCTCAACGAGGA
>JABUQX010077219.1:0-12500 GCA_015478945.1 Trachelipus rathkii
ACCACAGTTTTCTTAAATTGACGTATTCAATTTAATGAAATTTCATATTTGTTTTTATTATACCAAAATTCTAATTTATTATTGTCGAAAACCTGTTTTAATCAAAAAATTTAACATCTCTAAAATAACAACTTTATTACTCACATTAATTAACTCCATATACCGAAATCCTTAAGAACTCCTAAAGTACGCATTTTTTCACCCTAAACATTTCAACATTTGAAATTCATTTTAGGTAAATCTTAAAATTAGACAGCTTTTTAAGTAATTTACAGCAATTACCCTGAAAACAAAAATAAAATGTGATACCTTCACTTCGAAACTGCAACTAATCATTCAAAAAGCAGAACAAGACGAACCTTATATTAATTGTTTTAGGTGTCTTTAAATTGACGTGGTTTTTAATGAAAGTATCTCATTGCTTCTCTCACTTAATATATCCCAAAACCCTATATTCCATTTAGTTGTGAAAACCTGTTTAATAAAAAACTTTATCTTCTCTAAAATTAAGTTTTTCCTTAAATTTTCCGCAATACATAAAAAAAATTTAGACACATCTTAAACAGTAACGACTTTTCAAAATTTCAACATTAGAAAAATTATTTCTGCGTAAATCTTAAAATTGAGCTTTCTCATCACGGTATTCATTCAGCATTCTGACTAAATGTGTTTCATTGAATGTCTATTTTAAAAAGCAAAAAAAAGTGCAATTTTATTTAGTTTATAGGTAGTCTTCAACATTGCCATTTAAATTAATGCAATCTTTCATAATTGTGTTTTGATTTATACTAACCTATTCTCAATTACGTTGTCGAAAAAATGTTCTACTCAATAAAAAAAAATCTTAACTTCTAAAATTACGGTTTTCATTAGCATTCAACATTTCACATCATACCACTTTAGAACTCTTAACAAGTACACGATTTTTTCCTTAAATCAATACTCACCATTTAGAATTATTGCATTTGGTTTCAAATTCCTTAAATAATGAATTAGCAGACTAACTGGTATTTCATTATCTTGAAATCATAATGCACTCGCTTTCATTGAAATCGCAATTGCATACACACAAGCAGCAAAGCAGAATATATACTTAAATAATGTATTTGGTGTCTTCATAATTGACTTTTTTAATGAAATTTCAATATGTTTTTATATACCATAATTTCATTTAGGAATTCTAATGACCTGTTTTAGATAGACACATTTTACACTAATGAAGATCTACGTTTTTCTAAATATTCTTTTGTATTTACAACAAAATTAGAACAATTCTTTTTTTTTTTTCGAAATCTTAACCAGAACGATTTTCTAAATTATCAACATCTATGCAAATTATTTGGAAAGGCACTAAACCATACATTAAAATTGAGTTTTGTTAACGGTATACGATAGCATTTGAAAAAAAAATTAGTGTTAATTAAAGCCAATTTCAAAAAGCAGAAAAGACGAATTTATTAATTGTTTTAAATGTCTAAATTGACGTTTTTAATGAAAATTATAATATTTATTTTTAAATATACCAAATATTTTCATTAGTTGTGAAAACACTGTTTAAATAAAAAATTTTAACTTCTAAAATACGCTTTTTCTTAAATTTATCCACATATATACAAATTTAAAGAACTTCTATTAACGTACGATTTTCTCCCTAAATTATCAACATTCTGGAAAATTATATATGGTAATTCTTAAAATTGAGATTTTTATACGGGATTTTCAGCATTTGAAAAAAATTGTGTTTCATTTGAAATGCAATTTTAAAAGCAGAAAAAGCAGAATTACAATATAGTATTTATTATAAAACATTTTAGCGACCTATATAAGGTGCATAAAATGAAAAGCCCAAATCAAGATATGTTGGCTCTCATATTTAGGTACGTGCTAAAATTAAATAAAATTCTATAAAATAAAGTTACCAAATACCGTAGGTACAAAGTTACAAAAAAATTACAAAAGTTACAATCTTGTTCTATTTATTCAATTCTTCTGTTTTTCAATTTTCAACTTTTAAACGACTTAAATTAATGATTTTTTAAAATGAGGACGGCCTACATCCGCAGATATGTTGCCTCTCTTAAAAGTGAGATGCTTTATAAAAACAAATTAAAATTTAATTTCCCACATCTTAATCTAAAACTGATTTTTAGGACGACTACAAATCTTGACTGCTTTAAAAAATTTTCAGAAAGAATTGCATTATTTATTTAACTTTTTTAAGCAGATCCTACAATACTGGCTCTACATGTTTTTAAACGGCCCGAACATCCAGATACTGCTCCGTAAAATCTACTTGCATTACGGAACATTAAAGACTTTCACTAAAAACAAATATAAAAAATAAAATTCCCCAACCCTTGGGCTTACGACACAAGGCTAACCACGAGTCTAAAACTACAACGACTTCTTTAAAATTAAATATTCTTTACAAAAAAACAAAAATCATCCATTATTTTTAAACATCCTCTAACGTACTAAACTTATCGGTCATCCACACCCAAAAAAAACGGCCTAATCAAGAATCTGTGCTTGGCCTCACTTATCAAGCGACTTGCTATTCAGAAATACAATCATAAATAAAACTATCACCAACCCCGTAGGTATTAAGTTACACGAATTAAAATCTTGTTCCTTATTCAAACTTTTCTGAAAATTTTTTTCTCTTAATTCTTCTAATCTTATCTTTTAAACGACTTAAATTATGTTTCCCTAAAACATGCAAACCCCTACACATCCTAGATATGATCTAGCCTCTCATACATTAAGAGATGCTCTTACATAAAACACAAAAGCGTAAAATTAAAATTCACAACCACAAGCATCGTACCAAGTTACACAGAGCTACAATATTTTACGCACTCAACTCTTAATAAACACACTCTTTCAGAAACAATTAGCATTAATATTTTAACTTCTTATAACGACCTATATACTTCGGTCCTAATGTCTTTAAAATTAGCCGGCCCATATCCAGATATGTTGGCTCTCATTTACAAAAGGCAGATAAGGAAATATGCTAAAACAAATTTAAAATTAATACTTCCCAAACCACGTGACGTACCAAGTTTATACAATCAAGAGACATACATTCATGCAATAAGCTTACTTAATAAAATTTTCGAAAGAATTTGCATTATTTTTAAACTTTTTAACGATCTTACAATAATCTGGTCTCACTAGTTTATTAAACACACGCCAACACCAGAATTAGAACTATGTTCTCTTGCTATATGAAGAAATACTTTATAATAAACATTAAATAAAAAAATAAATTCACCAAAACCCCGTAATGAGATACGTAAAAAGATTAAAATAAAAGGCTAAAATTATAAAATTTTTCAAAAAAAAATCTCCATTATACTTATTTTACACACAATTTTAGCAGACCTAAATATAATCGCTCCATAATAAAACGGCCCAATCAAGAAAACATTATGTTGCAAACTTTCTTATTACAGACACCAAACACCACAGATATGCTTTACTACGAAAAAGAAACATCTCTAAATAAAATCCCAAACAACCGATAGAGTAACAGGTCTACAAGCCAATATACAATCGCTTGCTTCCCTTTCATTCAAATTTCCGCAAATTCTATCTTATTCCATTCCTTAAACTTTTAAACGACTTAAATTACTGTCTTATAAAATGAGCACGCCCTAACATCACTCAGATATCGTCTGGAACTACTCTTTACATGGGAGAATGCTTTTTAAAACGAAAAGTAAAATTAAATTCCCCAAACCCGTAAACGCTGACCAAAGTTATAACAGCGCTTACCCACAATCGTCTTCTGCTTTACATAAAATTCTAAAGAAAGAATTGCATTAATTTTATCTAACTTCATTTAACGATCTAAACATATTGAGTCTACACGCTTCTTTAAAACGGCACACTCAGCAAATAATGCATGTCTTTTGCTTGAAATCGCCTTTATAAAAAACAAATATAAATAAATTCCAACCCAACAAACACACCACGCAACCCTCGTAGGTGCAAAGAGTAAACAGACAAGTTAAAAATCACAAGCTCATTTGATCATTCCAAAAAAATAATTTATAATTTAAAAACACTTTTAGCCACTTAATTAAGGTGCATAAAATGAACGGCTCACCACTCAAAGAATAAATTGTTGGCTCTACTTATTTCAGGACGTGCTAGTAACGTCAGACTGAGATGAAATAAAATTCTAAAATAAGTTACCCAAACACCGTAGGTCAAAACACCACCAAGTTAAAACAGTTTACAATCTTGTTCTAACTTATTCAAATTACTATATCATGAATTTTTTTTCTCATTCTACTTTTTAAACAGACTTAAATTATAGTTTTTGAAAATGAGCAGCTACAATACCAGATATGCACTTGGACTCTCTTACAAGTGCAGATGCTTTATAAAAACAAATGGATAAATTAAAATTAACCAAACACGAAACTATGATACCCATACAGCTTACTTTAGGAGCTAACAAATCCACATTGCTCTGCTTAATAAAGATTTTCGAAAGAATAATGCAATTTTTTTTTTAACTTTTTAACGAATTAATATTGTGTCTATGTTTTTAAACGGCCACATCCAGATATGCTGTCTCTCCTGCTTAGGAAATGCTTTATAAAAAAACAAATATAAACATAAAATTCCCAAACCCTGTTTGGTTCAGACAAAAGCTACCAGATCTAAATACAAAGCTTAATTCTAATTAACTTTATTCAAAAAAAAACTCACTCCAAATTATTTTTTAAAACAATATTAGCAAATTTTAAATTAGAAAACATAAAATGAAACGGCCCTAATCAAGATATGTTGGCTCTCTTATTCAGGAATTGCTTTAAATAATAAAAAATTCCTAAATAAATTCCAAACCCGTAGGTAATTCAGGTTACACCAAGAATTAACAATCTTGTTCCTATTATTTACAATTTTCTGACAATTTTTTCTCCAATTCTTAATTAGAAGGGTTTAAAATTCATGTTATTCTTAATTCATTTCATTCTCTATTTCAAAATTTAGCCGGCCTACATTTAGATATGTTGGCTCTTATACAAAAGTAAAATTAAAGTTCCAAACCACGCACGTACCAAGTTATAAGAGTTTACAATCTTGCTACTTTAATAAAAATTTTCCGAAACAATAGCAATTATAATTTTTTACTATTTTAACGACCCTAATAATTGAGTACAACCAAATGTTTTTAAACAGGCTACAAGTTCAGAATATGCTGGCTCTACATCTCTTGCTTAGGAAATGCTAATTATAAAAAAAACAAATATACCAATAAATATTTGAAACCCGTAGGTGCAAAGGTAAAAAGAGTTAAAAATAGGAGAGAAGCTTCTTTAATCAAATTTCAAAAAAAAAAACGCCATTATTTATTAAAACTTTTGCGACCTAATTATTAGGTTCCTTAAAATGAACGGCCAAATATTGTACATAAATTATGACCTCAACTATCAAGAACCAAAGACCATAAAAAAATTCTAAAATAAAATTAAAAAACCCCGTAAGGTTACTCAAGGTTATAACAAATACACAAATGTTCATTTATATCAAATCTCTTCCGAAATTCTTTATCCATCAAACTATAATCTTACACTTCTAAACAATATAAAACTATGTCTTATATTAGCCGGCCCTATATCCCAGATACTGTTGGCTTTCTCAGCTGCGAACCGCGATATAAACAAGATAACAATATAACCACTTCCCAAACCAACGTATGTACATTGTTATACAGACCAATACAATCAAATGCTGGCTTTAAAATACAATTTCTCCAAAGAATTGACATTTATTTTTTAAACCTATTATTATACAAGCGACTACCTAAATCATTCCAGGGTCCCTACTAAATGTACTAATTAAACGGCCACCACAAGGGACTCAGCTGATCTCATCCTCTTAAGGCAAATCACATTATATAAAAAAACAAATATAAATAAATTACCCCAAATCCGTAGGTGCATAAGGTAAAACCAGACAGTCATCACGGCTTCACCAACAAAACCACAAACAGCACTCTATTATGACCAAATTTTCAAACAAACACATTCTCCCACATTATATATTAAAAACATTATTAGCAGACCTAAATTACACTTGGTCCCCATAAATAAAAACGGACCGCACATCACAAGAATTGTTGTACTTTCTTCAATTCGGAAACTTGCTTTATGAAAAGAAAATTCTAAAAATAACAATCCCAAACCCCGTTAGGTATCAAGTTGCTAAGACTTCGATCCAATGTGGCATGCTTGATTCAAAATTGTTACGTACGGTTTTCTTAATCCTTAACTTTTAACAGCATTAAATTATGCCTTTAATAATGAGCCGGCCCTCTACATTCAGAATTAATGTTGGAATCCTCTACATAGGGAGATCTATTATTAAACAAAAGTAAAAATTAAAATTCCTCAGAATAATTAGTTATAAAGAGCTAACAATGTTTCTAGCTTTAAATAAAATTTATTAAGAAAGAATTGCCATTAATTATTTTTAACTTTTCTAACCAATTTTTTCATTTAAACCTATCTTTTTTTATAAAATCTCAGAAAAACAAAACCAAAAAAAACACATTAAAGAAAATTTCTCTTCTCTTGCTTTCAGGAATAAAAATATGCCATTTTAATAAAAAACAATATAAACATAAAAAAAATCCCAAACACCGTAGGTGCAAAGGTAAAGAGTTAAAGCTCAAGCTTCTTGATCAAGTTTTCCAAAAAAAAAATCCATAATTTTTAAACTTTTGGAAGAAAAAAATAGTCCATAAAATAAAACGTCCCAAGTCAAGGTAAGTTGGCTCTCTTATTTACTACGTGCTATAAGAAATAAAATTCTAAATAAATTACAAAACCCCGTAGGTACTAAGAATTAAAAGAATTACAAATCTTGTTCTATTATTCACATTTTCCGAAATTTTTAATCAACTTTTAACTTTCAAACGACCTCATTATGTTTTGTAAATAGCCGGCCTATAAATCCAAGATATGTTGGCTCTACTTAAAGTGAGATGCTATTTATAAAAAAGAAAGTAAAACTAATTACCAAACCTTGTACGATACCTGATTATAAGCAGCTAATTCAAATCATTGCTGCCAATTTAATAAAATAATAAAATATCCAAACCTTAAGTTTGTAGGCCGCGATGTACATAGCCTTCGCAGATGCAGCAGACACCTCTAAAATTATTCATCTCAACTTCTTAACTTTTAAAAGAGTATTAGGTTATTTAAAATGAACCGACTGACATCCAGATATGTTGGCTCTTATACATGGAAGACGCATTTATACAAACAATCAAGTAAAATTAAATTCCAAACGCACGTAGGTACTGAAGTTATAAGAGCTACAATCTTTCCACTTTAATAAAATTTTCCGAAACAATAGATATTATTTTAATTAACTTAATTAAACTAAATTATTATGGTCTAAAAATTTTTAAAACAAGCTACATCTAGAAATACTCTGCTCTCTACTGCTTAGGAAATGCTAATTATAAAAAACAGAATATAAATTAAATTTATTGCAAGAATTCTGAATAAAAAATTTAACTTAGAGTTAAAATAGAGTTTCGCTAATCCAATTTCCCAAAAAAAAAACATTATTTTTTAAAACATTTTTAGCGACCTAATTAAGGTCCCATAAATTGAAACGCCCCAAATCAAGGTAAGTTGGTACTCATCTTACTAATTACTAACGATGACTATAAATAAAAATTCTAATAAATCTCCAAATACCACGTAGAAGGTAAGTAAGTATGTACAAGAATTACGCGATCTTGTTCCTTTATTCAAATTTTAATGAAATTTATTTCATATAATATTAACATTGGTCGAAATAAAATTATGTCTTTAAATTAGCCGGCCTATATCCACAATATTTTTCTAACAATAGTGACAAATGTTTAATAATAACAAAATGTAAATTAAAATCCAAACCAGTACTGTACACATGTTAATAACAACGAAAACACAATACAAGAAATCTACAAATACATACATGCTTTAATAATTTTTCCGAAAGATTAAATGCAATTAAATATAATATTAACTCTTGGATGCTAAATAATTTTGTACTATTGGTATATGTATTTTTCCTAATCCAGATATGATCTCTCTCTTGCTTAGGAAATAATATTTAATATAAAAACAAATATAAATAATATTCGAAAAAACCGTAGGTGCAAAGGTAAAAGAGTTAAACTAAAGCTTTTAAAATGGAATTTTTCAACAAAAAAAATCTCCAATTATTGAATTATACAAATTTAAAACATTTTCGCGACCTAATTAGAGTCCATAAAATAAGTAAAAACGGCCCACAGTCAACATATGCTGTCGAGATATATCCTACATTTATTGTTTTCAGAAAAAAAACAGACCAACATAAACAAAACAAAATTGTAATGGTATCAAAGTTTTACAAAGAATTTGACAAAGATCCATGAGTCCTTTATTCAAATTTTTCCGAAATTTTTTCTTAATTCTTAACTTTTAAACGCGACTTAAATTATGTCTTTAAAATGAGCCGGACCACATCCAGATATGTTGTTTCCAGGGTTATCTTGGGATGCTTTATTAAAAAACAAAAAGTAAAATTAAATTCCCCACCCGTAAACGGTACCACAGCAAAGATTATAAAGAGCTTAAAATAATTTCCTCCTTTTAATAAAATTTTCCGAAAGAATCGCACTTATTTTTTAACTTTATTAACGATCTAAATATTGGTTACTACATGTTTTTTAAAACGGACCCACAATACAGCACTAATGCCCTGTCTCTCTTGCTTAGAAGAATATGATTTATAAACCAGAAAATAATTAAATAAAATAAATAAAAATTACCCACAAAAAATAAATAGATGCAAAAAAGAGTAAAAAAGAGTATAAAATTAAAAGCTAAATGGAATACTAAATATAAATCCAAAAAAACACTATCCATTAATTATTATTAAAAACATTTTAAGCGATTATAGCTGGGAAGGTGAAATAGGAAAGGTTCTAGAGGAGTAAATGATATGGCTACTCTATAAATTTACTACGATGCTATAAAAAATGAAATAAAAAATTTAATAAATTCCCAAACCGAAGGTACTAAGATACAAGAATTACAATCTTGTTACATTTAATATACAAATTTTATTCCGAAAATTTTATTTCATTAAAAACGTATCTTATATCAAAAAGCTAGACAAATATTAATAGATCTTATAAAAAAATGAGAAAACCGAGAACCTAAACATTAAGATATGATATGCTCTCTATTACATGAGGAATGCTTTAAATTAAAACAAAAAGTAAACATTAAATTACCAAAACCACGTAACTGTACGCAAGTTATATCCACATCCACCACCGAGGCTCAATCTTTCTGTTTAATAAAATTTTCCGAAAGAAATTGAAATAATATTTTTTACATTTTTCCAACGGCATCTTATATGAGATAACTACGTTTATATAAAAGGAAAACTTAACATTTTAAAGCTCGACTTGAACGTTAATGCTCTTATAAAAATAGATGCAGAGACCGAGACCTAACTCTTAAGATATGATTGGAACAAGTCTCTATAAAATGAGGAAGAGTGTTTTTATAAAACACAAAAAGTAAAATTAAATTTCTCAACACACAGTAACGTACCAATTAATAAGAGCTACAATCTTGCTAATTTGATAAAAAAAAAGCCTGCGAACAATTAAACCAATAATTATTTTTTTAACTCTTTTAACGATCGATACATAACTTGGTCAATTCTTCTTTAAACAGCACCATCATCCAGATATGCTAAGTCTCTCAATTTCGCTCAGCGAAATATAAATCTTAAAAAACAAATATAAATAAATTCGCAACACAACCCACCACAATATACACAAATGCCACACAGGTAAAGAGAGATTACACTACAGATATTAGCTTCTATTATAAATCGATCAGACATTTTTCAAATAAAAAAAATATACTATAACTCCATTATTGTTTTAAAAACACATCAGTAATTCGGCGACCTTAATATGGCCCACCAGATGATAATAACAAGCCAAATTACCTACGTTGCGGCGGCGAGCCGTGTTCTAAAAATCTCCGACCAAATTAATGTACAGCTCTTCTTATCTCATGAGGCCGAGACTGCTTTAATGATCACCATCACAACATCTCTTAAATCCAATTCCCTAAACTCAGGTCAGTGCTCAGATCGCCTCACCCCCAGCCTTATGACGCTCCGTCAGGTATTTAAGTGTAGAAAAGAAATTAGACATATTCCTTCTTTTCTTCTTGATAATTATGATCACAATGATTATTCAACCAGATCTTCATTGTAAGTATTCTCATCAATTCTCGTTACTCACGCTTTAGGAACAGTGTGTACTGTGAGATCTTGCTTCTCTTTACATGAGTCGGCCTACACTCTCGAGGATCATGTATGGGCTCTACACTCTACATTGGGGAGAGCACAATGCTTTTATTAAACAAACTTGAAATATAGACTATTAAGTATTCCAAACCACTCGCGGTAGATACAACACGGTTTATGAAACGAGCTGCCATCTTCTGCTTTAATACAAATTATTCCCAAAGAAAATAGATCTATATATTTTTATTAACTTGTTTAATGATTACTATAGATACTCCAAATCGTACAGACGTGGTGCTTGTACTCGGTACTTTCTGCATGTTGCTGCTCTTAACCATACTTATGAGGAACCAGCTTGGTTGCTACCAGAATTTTGAAGAAATCTGCATTTTTATAAATTTTCAAATTAATGCAATGAAGATTCTGCTGCTCCTCTATCCATCCCCCTATAAATAAAAATCCTTCCTACCCAGTTTGAGGACTATAGATTATTAAGTTTTCTTAAATTATTTTGCGTGTGTGGGTGTTGTGGGTGCTTTAAAGAAGGTATAAGGATCCTCTTCCACGTTTCTTTTCCTTTGCTTTATTTGTACTGATATACTTGATATGGTTTAACTTTGTGCTTTCTTTGCTTAGAGATGCGCGAGTGAGGATTTCCAGTTGGTTATATAGATTTAAGGACATTAGTCATTCACAAATTTCAAAATATGGTGTAGTTGTAATTTAACTACTGTACTGTTGAAACTGTTATACTACGTAAAATGAGAGGTATAAAAGGTGGGTAAAAAAGATTAGGTGGTCATAAAGTATTTCTTTTGCATAGAATTTTAACATTGTTTATTAGTATTGCATTAATAGAAAAGGTTGTCAACTCCTGACGTGAATACAGATGTCTTATTTGTAAAGGTAAACGCCGTTGTTTTGCAAGGAGTGCGCAAAGTAGTTCGCAAAAACGACGTAATTGATAAGAACAATGAGCTTATTATTTTTATTATAATTAATAGGAAATATTTGACCTTTTATTAGGGCCGGGGTTATCACATCATTCAAATTTCCGAAGGTTATTAAAATGATCTAGTCCTTCAATTGTTGTTTTAAATTTGTAAAAAAGTGTGGCAGAATTAAATGGGGAAAATCATTTATTAAGTTTTGTTCCTTAGACAATTGTAATTTGCATCTTAAAACCAGTACGCTCTTGCGTATAGATACTTACAGACACACATACAAAGCACTCATCAGAATACTGCATGCAATAGCCTAATCAGTTTTTGTCATATATATATATATATATATATATATATATATATATATATATATATATATAATAATATATAACCTATATATATATATATATATATATATATATATATATATATATATATATAACTCTTAACATATATAGGATTATCTCTGGGTTGCAGAGCTGGACGATCATCCTACAGAAATATTAATCGGCATAATTTATTACCGATTGTCTTTAATCCATAATAATCTATATCCGTTTATCAGTTCTGTTAAAATATGTATAGTGTGATTGCTAGAAGTGTTTATTTTAGAAGGTAGAAAACATATATAATATATATGGATGTAGCATATGAATGAAATTTATGTCCATATACAAAACCAATATCTACATGACATAGCTACAATAAATATACTGCAACGCTAAATTCATTATATTTTTTCTTGTACAACTTATTAATCTCATGGTTTATTATCCACGTAATGTTATTAAGGTACGGTAATTAGGTTTTATTCTTAAACTATCTAAAATGATACTAATGGAGCAAACAGGCAGTCATTTGATAAAATGTACAGTAGGATTGGCAGACGACTCAGCTTGTCATGAAAGTTCACATTACCCAGAGGAGAGAGGACTAAAATGGATTTCGACATTGGAAATTGATAAGCAAGAATTACTAAAGCGAAGTTCTGAAATTGATTTTCATAAAAATTCAGTTAATTGCTTGCATCATCAAAGATTACCAATTTCATGTATTTGAATTAAACCAAAAAAATGCTGCAATCCGTTTAAGAGGGAAGTTAGCTCATTTGAAGAAAAGAAGTCTCCGAGTTGTAGATATTCATGCACCCGAAAAATTGCAGGAAATAAAATCTAAGACCAAAAACTTTGGGATGATTGTAGAAAAGAACTTGCA
>JABUQX010077219.1:15000-20000 GCA_015478945.1 Trachelipus rathkii
AAACATATATATATATATATATATATATATATATTCGAAATTTTTATTAAAAATGAAATAAATATAACTATCGAATTTTTTTTTATGTGCTACTACCATTTTTTTTATTTTGGGGAGATGGGGGGAGTTGCTAACCTAGAATTTTGTCCCGCATAAAATTAGTCGTCTGTCCAACACTAACGTTTACTTACATACGAGACGTTAAAGAAAAAAAAATATATAATTAAAATATATTTTTTCTCAAGTTCGGTTCTATGTATGTCTTTTTATTTGTTTTGAATGTGTGTGTGTTTGTGTTTGAGCATGTACGGCTAGTGTGATAACGTACATGGATTTTTGTACATGAGTTTGTTTATTTGCGAATGCGAAGCGAGATTTATGCCAAAGCTGCGCATGCGTATTGCTGGCTCGTGTTTTTAGAATGACATCACTAATAATTTTAGATACAATGACGTATGCTAATAATAATAATAATAATAATAATAATAATAATAATAATAATAATAATAATAATAATAATAATAATAATAATAATAATAATAATAATAATAATAATAATACAATATAAAAGATAAAGATTATAATTATTTACTTTGGCTAAATCTTTATATATGAACCTTTTTTGAAAACAAAATAAAAAAGCAAAACAAAATTTATAATCCCAGAGAATCATATAATATATATATATATATATATATATAATATATATTATATATACATTTATATATATATATATATATATATATATATATATATTATTATATATAGCTATAGTATATATATATATATATATATATCTGTATAATATATATTATATATATATATATATATTATATATATATATTATATATTTATTAATTATATATATATAATATATATATAATATATATATATACTATATATTATATATATATATATTGTATATATTTATTATATAATATATATAATATATAGTATATATATATATAATATATAATATATATATATTATATTAATAATATATATATATATAATATAAGTATTATATTATATTATATATTAATATTATATATTATTATATATATATATATATATTATATATTATATATATATATTATATAGTATATATATATATTATACATATATTGTGTAATATATATATATATATATTATGATTATATATCTATATATTAATATATTTATATATATATATATATATTATAATTATATATTTGTATATATTATAAATATTATTATATATATATATATATTAATATATATATATATTATATATAATATATATATATATATATATGATACATATATCAGATATATATATATACTATTTATATATATACATATATTAATAAGTACTAACATCCACTTCATATACTAATAAAATACACTACCTAAAAATATCTACTATCAGATTATTTATTACTATTACCGTATATAGAATAAATAGTTATCATCAACGTATTTTACACTCGTATATATATATATATCTCTCATATATAATATTATATATCAATTATATTATTAAATTATCTGCTATCTTATTATTATAAATAAATTATATCATCTATATAAATATATATACATATATATCTACAATAGTATATATAGCTATATAAATTATATATACTATATTATACGGTGTGTTTATATAATATTACTATGATATTATTATATATATATTTATATATATATATCTATATATATTATAGTTATATATATATATATATATATATATATATATATATTATATATATATATATATTGATCCACCGTTATCGGTATCATCATTGCCCTCATTAGCTTAAGAGTAATCGGCCAATTAATTTGTATCGGTAAGCGTAATTGATATAAGTTAATTTTTTGTTTAAAAATAGTCTAATCCTCGGACTCAGATGTTAAGATTTTGCGGATATTTAACACACGCTGATGCAGATTTTTTCTTGGGCAGTGCAAATCCGGATGTGTATGCGGATCTTTTTAAAAGGCAACGTCATTTGAATAAGCTGGTGTGATGTCGTATTGAAAACCTGTTTTTTCACACTCAAATGGTGGGTTTTTTCTGCTTCTTATAGTTCACTGTTTAATAATCCTTATTTATCGTTGTACTTTTCTTAGGGTTAATTTATTAATGAGAAATTTGTGTTTCAAAATACGCCCTCACTTTTTCGTCCTTTAAACCAGTCGTTTTTTTCTGAATTCTCCAAATTTTGTTCTTATATTAATACGTATCTATTTTGGCTGTAGTAATATAGAGGTTTCTCATGTATAATTATTTTAATTTATTATTATTATTATTTTTTTTTTTTATTATTTTTTTAATTCATTATATTTGTCGTGTGGTGGTCATTGATGTCTTTACTAATTATTATTACTTAATTGCTCACCTAAATCTTTTTTTTTTTTTTTTTTTTTTTTTTTTTTTTTTTTGCAAAACGAAGGAAATATACTGATATATTCAAAATTGGTCGTTAAGAAGGGTAACCTATGAGCTCTCCTCATATGCAGGATATTAGTTGAGCAGCGTCACCAATCCTGCCCAGTTAACTTGGACAAATTTAGTTCTCTTAATGTGATGTTGCCCATGATATTGTCCAAAACCTCAGGATTGTTAATAAAATCGAATTTTTCCTTCCGGGGTCATTCGGAGCTTCTAAGCAGATAAGATCTGCTGGAATCCAGAATTATTTAAACTAGCAACGAATTTTTGTTAGTGATAAACGAGACTCCATATAATCATTGTATCAACATTTAGCAACTGTAAAAATGGGGAAGAGAAAACAAATTAAATGATAGGAAAATAAAAACAATAAAAAATAGTAAAGCAGAGAAAACAAGAGGAATGATTGCTTATTTCTTATAAAGTACTGAGAATGTGTTGCTATAAAAGTTGACAGCAAGACAGTAAAAAAAAAAAAATTGTAAAGAAAGAATTTGTCTATATTGTTATAAGTACTGAGAATGTTTCTCTTATATAGATGTATAGTGGCCATCTTCGCTACATTTGCCTACAATTTAGCGATGTAACTTTTCGTAAGTGGATTTATATTTATATATCATATATATACACTTTTTTATATAATATATATAATATATATATATTATAATATAGTTATATATATATAATATAATTATATTAGTAATGATATATATATATATCATATATATTATAATATATATATATAAGTAATATAATAAATTTATTATATTTCTTGTAGGTTTTAAGGTTATTATTATTAATGGCTTCAACTTCGTTTGGTCAAAATATTCGTTATACCAGAAAACATGTGAAAGGGAAACCCTTTGCCTCGTTGATTAATTTAAAAATCTTCATTTCATATATTCCACTTCGAATTTGATGCAGTCCTTTAGAGAATTTTTGGAGTCATTGAAAACGGACACCTGGGAATCAAGAAGCTTCAACACGCAGTAAATATGTTGTTGTACATGCAAGAACATATATATTATTTTATACTGCTAGATTTTGAAAGGGATTTTTTTTTTGAGAGGAATGATTAGATTTTAAAATTTCATTCATGAGTACTTGGAATGTGAAAAAATTTTGAACATAGTCTTAAATTGTGACAGTCAGATTTTCTGCCTTTTTTACGGAAATCCGTTTTTATCTTGTTGGATACTATTTTTATATAAGCTAAGTTATAATGTCTATTCAGTACAGTCTTTACGGTACTTAGGTGTGATTTATTTATAACCGTAGGAGATTTGTGTCGAAATTTGTAATATTAAGGTACTTTTAGAATACTTATTTTAGTCTAAAGCATCTGTCCTAAAAACTGAAGTCTCTAGAATCTCGCTTCGGAAATCTCAATAAGATCTTTAAGTTAAAGTGACTTTAATGAAATTCATGAAATCTCCATGCATCAATGTGAGATTGTAATCTGTTCCAGATATCGGTTGTATTTGTAAAGTATTTTTTAAAGTATTTGTAAAGTATTTGTATAGTATTTTTTTTGTAAAATATTTTTTAAAGTGTTTAAAGTAAATTTTTAAGAAGTATTAATGTAAGTCCTTTAAAAGGATCTTTTTCGGGAAGCAAGGACCTTTCCCCACCCACGTTTATTTTGAGTCTAGATACTGCCAAAATTCCTACCACGCCCACACAGCCTACCATTGGAATCTGGGCCTTTTTTGTTTTTTTTGTTTGTTTCCATGCGACGCAGCATAGCTGGTACGCTTAGTGGTACTGATTTTGCAACAACTTGTTACAAGTCTTCATCTATGAAAGCTTACAAGGTCTGCTAGCCTTGTTTTTTTCGCATATAATTATATTTATATATATAACTATATATATATATATATAATATAATTATATTATATATATATATATATATATATATATATATATATCTTACCGGTATATATATACATAGTATTTATATATATAATATATATATATTATATATTATTATATTTATATATATATATTATTTATATTATATTTATATTATGTATATATTCATATATATATATATATATATATATATTTATATTATATATATATATATTATATTATATATATATTATTATTTATTTATATATATATATATATATATAAATATTATATATTATATTATATATACTATATATATATATATATATATATATATATTCTATATATATATATATATTATTATATATATTTTTTATATATAATATATAAATATTTATATATATATATTTATATATATATATTAATTATTTTACTGTTGTCCACCACCACTCACGGGCAGGGTGAGGGCGGGTGTTGATTACTACCTCAAAGTTCAATTTAACGCAAATTTAACGCAGCAGCACACGGACTCAGCCTTTAAAGTAGAGGGAGATTAAGTTTCAAGCAGGAAAACAGAAATGAAACGAAAGAGAATTCCACAGAACAGATTGTGGCAGGAAAGAGGGAAGCAGCCTCGCGAACTAGTCTTGAGTACTAATAATCAACACAAAACTCAATGTTCCGCACAGCAACCAATTGTTTATACGAGGACGGT
>JABUQX010077219.1:22500-44238 GCA_015478945.1 Trachelipus rathkii
TGAAGAACAAGGTGCTTTTAGAAGTGTTAAGAGGATGTGTGGATCAACTCTTTACATTGAAATTTAAATGGATTGAGAAAATGAAGTGAGAGAAGAAGAATAAGCATTGATATTTAGGTTTTAGGATTTGCAACAGGACGTAAGTAAGGATTTAATAGGGGGCTCTAGGGCAGGAGTTAGTGATATAAGGGTGGTGGTGTGGTAAGGCTTTTGAATTTTATCAAAAGTATGTATGACGATGGGAAGAGTGTGAAGAATAAGATGGGCTGAAAGTGATTTGGTATATTAATATTAATTGCGGCAGTGAGGGATGGATGTGTTAGTGTCTCCTTGGTTATTCAATTTGTTATGGAGAGGTTATGAAAGAAGTTAGAGGTGGGGTAGCCAGGGTAGAGTTTAGATGATGGAGAATCGGAGAGAGTTGGAGGGTGCTCGTCTAATTATATGAGGATGTTTTGTTTTGTGTGTGCGAATCTTGAGAGAGTTTGGCCAGCGGTATGGAAAAGGAGGGGCGGTTTGAAAAATAAACGTAGATAAGAATAAGTTTATGGTTGTGAGGACAGTCCTCGGGGTGAAGTTATGTTGGTGGGGTGAGCAACTGGAACAGGGTGGTTGAGTTAAATATTTTAAGGTATTATTGCTGGATGAAAGGGTATGGATAATGCAGAGTGTAGTAGGAAAGTGTGAATGGAAGGAAAAAGTGAATTGTTGCCCTATTAATCGATGGTGAGATGTAAAGGGACTAAGTCTTGAGTGCGCTAGGGTTTTCATGAGGGTATGTTGTTACCTGTTTTAATGTATACTAGTGAAGCTATGGTCTGGAATATAGGTATTAAATCTAACAGTACAACGTTTTCAGTAGGGACAATAAGGATGTGTTAGGTGTGAGAGAATTTATAAGTGAGGAGATGAACGCCGATAGGATGTGTGTTGATGTGAGAAAGGATAGTAAATGAGAGGAAAATTGAACAGTACAGTGAGATGTTTTGGTTATGTGAAAGGATCATGGTATCCAATAATATTAACGGAAAACTAAATTTTTTTCAAAAAATTAAAATTGCTAATAAAATTTAAGAATGGCACTTTTGAAAAAGTACTTAGAATTATTTTATAGATTTATACATTTTTTATTGTAGTTATTGAAGGAAAAAAATAATAGTTTAAAAAAATATAATAATAATTATTATTAAATAAGAAGTGGGTATTTTTCAAACAATGTTGCTGTTTATGTTTATCCTAATTAAAGTGTAAATTTTATTTAAATTACAAGATGACACTAACAGACATGCTTAGACATTGAAAAGAAACCTCATAAAAGGAAATGCTGAAAAGGAATATAAAAACAAATTATAGTGTTTTATATTTATGCTATAATTTTAAATTTTTGATGTTATAATATAAACATAATTTAGTAAACTTTTTATAGTAATGCATAAATGTTTGAAAATTTATTATTACACAAATCCTTACTAAATTTAACAAAGATACCGCTAATTATATCTAAGACCGCAAGATAAAAGTAACGGAGTAACTTAATATCCATTACTTTTATTTTTCATTTCAAAGCGACGAGAATAACAGAATTTAGCGGTACGTACTTCACCAGATTTCCAGAAACGGAATAACTGGACGAGACACTTTTGCGGAGTACGATTGTCCACCTCTGTGTGTGTGTGTGTAATATATATATATATATACTCTATATTATATCATATATATATATTATTATTATATATATATTATATATATTATTATATTATATATATTATATATATATATATTATATATAATATATATATATATATATATCGTATTTATATAGTATATTAGTATTATATATATATATATAATATATATATATATATATTATATATTAATATTATATATATATATAATATATATATATATTTAGTATATATTATTTAATATCATATATATATATTTATTATATATATATATATATCTAATTATATATATATAATATCGTATTTATTATATATATATATATATATTACTATATATATATATATATAATATTACTATATATATATATATATATGATATATATATATATAATATATATATTATATATATATTATTATACTATAGTATTATATATTATATATTGTATTATATATATATATATATTATATATATATATATATATATATATATATTATATATATATATATATATATATAATATTATCATTTATATTATTACTTATATATATATATGATATATATATATACGTATAAGAGTATATTCAGAGAAAGGGGAAGAGAGAGAGAATTGTGTTCTAATTTGGTGTTTTTAAAAAGTAGACGATTTTAGGAGTCTCTGAGTTAGAGACAGATAAACGAATAGATTGAGATTACAGTATTAGATTGAACAGGATAGCTTGTTCTATAAGGTATGAGTGATTGGCAAGACTCCAAAATTATAGACTTGACAACAAAGATCGACACGCCCAAACATTTGAGTTCGGTTAAGAATTATAGATAAGTTCGGAGAGAGAGAGATGATGTCAAAAAGTAGAATAGTGTAAAGGTCACAAAAGGGTTGCAGAACGATTACCGATGCGTGATGGAGAGGGGATTTTTGGAAAGCCGCCATCTTTGATTTCTCTGGAATGGTTCATGTGCTTGCCGGCTGGAAGGGTATCCCGGGGTACCGAATGAGCGTATAACAAGTGTCTTCTAATTGTGTGATACCCAGAATACTCCAGTGTAAGAAGAATGTGGCATGTGGTGGGGAGCGAGCCATTGGGCACTTGAAGAGCTAGGGAGCACCATAAACATTCCATAGTTGGCCAGGTTGGGTTCTAATCGCTTCGGATGCGAACATCCCTCCCATATTATATAATATTATTATATATTATTATTATTATATATATATATACTATATATATATATTATATTATATATATATATATATATATATATATATATATATATATATATTATATATATATATATATATTTATATTTATATATATAATATATATATATTATATTATATATATACTATATATATAATATATTATATATTATATATATATAATATATATTATAATATTATATATATATATATATATAATATATATATATATGATATTATATTATATATATATACCGTATATATATAATATATATATATATATATTATATATATATATATATATATATATATATATATATATATATATATATATATATATATATACTATTATAATATATTATTATAATATATTTATATTATATATATATTATTTATTATATATAATATATTATATTATTAAAGTCTGCTTTGATACCATTTTGAACAACATTTTGCTCACGGACAAAAAATGGCAACTCATGGCTGACAAAATCAAATCTCCATCAACCAACTAGACCGCTACGACTTTGAATGAGTTTTCGCTCCCAGTTACTACGATCTTTCTCAGACGATTGAACAAAGTTCACAACCTAAGCCAGGAAAGCTTTTTTTGTTTATATTTACTTAAATTTTGTGAATTTTTTATTTGTAGTTAAAATAAAAATAGTTCGGCCAGCTGGTTTTAAAGGGGTTCCTTTGACATATTAAACTATATATATATATATATATTTATATATAGTATATAGTATATATATATATATATAATATATATATATATATAGTATATATTATTTATTATATATTATATATAATATCTATATATTATTATATATATATAATATAATATATAGTATATATTATATATCAGCTCCCAGAAGCTCATGGAGCTGTTCAGCACGGCAAACTCTTTCTCCTCCCCTTCTATCTTCCAAGAACCGTTCTTCAAAATCGCTGGTCATTAGATGCATTTGATATCTTCTCAGCAATCCTTTCCATTTTCTTTCCGTTGGTCTTCCCTCGGTCTGCCTTCCTCCGGTCTCCGCCAAGTCCCACTCCTGCACTGGCCACTTGCTATACTCCATCCTCTGCCAAATGTCCCTCACCACCTCAATCTCGCTGCATCTATCTTTGTTAATAATAGGTATCATCCTATACCTTCTTCTATTCCTCTCACTTCCCTCACTCTAATCCTCTGGTCTTTCGGCGCATCGCTCTTTAATATATTCATTTCTGCCGGGTTTTGCACTCCATTGCTCTCCCTTACTTGTTGTTATACTACATTTTCCTGCCACATACAGAAGACCTCGGTATCAATATAGCTCTCGAAAACTATCTCTCTTAACCTCATCCTCCAATCTCAGTTATCCCTGATGATGGGATACAAAGCTCTACTGTTCTCTCATTTATTTATCAAATTCTTGCTCGTAATCTCCAATGAACATCCTGCCCTCCCTACCAAAACAATTTCCTCCAGATATTTGTATTTATTTATTGTTTTCATTCACACCCCAATCACCGTCAACTACCAAATCCTCTCTTCCTCGCTTACTGATATAATTTTTCTATATTTATCCACTTTTCACGCACAGGCCCGGTTTCTCTCAAGTTTTTTAAAAGCAAAACCAACAGCACCCTCCGTTCAGTTTCTTTCCAATCCTCACTCAGCTTCCAATAACGCTAGGTAATCAGCAAAAAGCCATTATAATCTCCATCCAAGTCCTCACCTGCTCTTTTGCCCCTTGCCTATTAACCACATTTCACGTATGCCACAAACAGAATTGGTGACATACATTTCTCTGTTTTACACCAACTCCACCTTAAAACCATTCTCCATTTTCATAACCAGTTCTTACATTACAATTATCATTTTTGTACATACTCTCCAAAGCCTTTCAAGTAACCACCCACTCCATAATCTCTCTCTAAACCTCAAACAATTTTTCCTTAGGCAACGAAATCGAATTGGCTTTTCAGAGCTATTTGATTGCGATATTAGTCTTTCTGTCTATATTTTTAATTATCTTCCATTTCATTCTCAGGGCGGACGATTATTATATATATATATTATATATATTATATATATATTATATATATATATTATATTATTATATATTATATATATATATAATATATATATATTATAGTTTATATATTATTTAAATATTTATAATATATGAATATATATATTATATATATTTCTACTATATACACATTTTCAGGACATATTATTTTCTTGCTAGACACGCATATATTATATTTAAATATTATTTTATATATAATATATAATATATTATATAATATATATATATATATATATATATATTATATATATATTATATATAATATAATATTATATATATATATATATAAATATATATAGTATATATATAATATATTTATATAATATATACTATTATATATATATATATATATATGTATATATTATATATATATATATATATTATATATATATATAGAATATATATATATATATATTATTATTATATATATAATTGATTTGTTTCTTTCTAGTTATTATTTACAACTTTGGAAATTTGGTATGGTTTATGTGCTATTTATGAGATTATTGTTTGTACTTAATTTAGCCTCTCTCGTTTGTTGTATTTCATAAGCGGCTTCGTAGAGATAAACTCTCACTGAAGCTTTCTTTCTAACTCTTTCCTTTATTTATCTCTATTTTTGTCTTATATTTTCTCTCTTTTTTTTGTACTTTTGATTTTCTTATCTGTTTCTTAAGTATAGTCTTTTATCTTTTGGACTTATCATTATTATTGTCCACACAGCCTCTCAGCTCTTAGTATTTCATCATTCGTAATAAGGAAAAACTGAATTTTTCTCAAAATACTTTTTCTTTCTACGTCTTCATTTCTTTTTTCCACATTCCCACCAATATATCCTCTTTATTTATTATTTATATCTTCTTTGATTGTTTTTTCTACCTGTTTGCGGATGCGCCTTTAATATGTCTGTCGATCCTTTGTTTCAGGCTATTTAATTTAGTTTACCTTTTTTTTCTACCTTTGTTTATACCGGTCGACTGTTGATTCAATTTACCTTTATTCCTTCTTTAGTTTATGTTCGTCAAGACATGTCTGTTGCTTAGAATTTTTTTATTATTTAAAAATGACTTGTTGCCATCCTATTTCCTAATCATCCAATTTTTCATTTTATTTTTAATATTGGTACTTCTTCAATATTTAGATTATAAATTTTATTTCTGTGTTGCTGCGGATCTTGGCAACTGAAATTGCGTCCATACTACTACTACTACTACTACTACTACTACTACTACTAATAATAATAATAATAATAATAATAATAATAATAATAATAATAATAATAATAATAATAATAATAATAATAATAATAATAATAATAAATAATAATGGAATTACCAGTATGTATTTCTAATTGTTTCTTTGGCGTGGCTTCTTTATTTAGGTATGTCAGCGAACTATGGAAAAATCAGTGTGGGCACATTGCAGGCGTGGTGAAATTGGAGCACGATCTGCGTGGGCTTTTTGCCGGTTTGGGCTTGTACCCTTCGAAAGCTCAAGGTAAGAAGTATGTTTGTTTGTGTGTGTGGATGTTGGGTGGGGGACTTGTAGGAAGAAGAGAGTGAGATGCTAATTCTGGACTGTCATAGGCGTATTTTATATCTTTAATTGTTATTTTAATTTGGCAGTTATTATTATTATTATTATTATTATTATTATTATTATTATTATTATTATTATTATTATTATTATTATTATTATTATTATTATTATTATTGTTGATTTTGTTGTTGTTGCTTTTGTAATTTAGTTATTATCGTTGTTGTTGTTGTTGTTGTTGTTGTTGTTGTTGTTGTTGTTGTTGTTGTTACTATTGTTGTTGTTGCTGATTATTGTTGTTATTGTTATTGTTATGTATTGTTATTGGTGATGGTGATACTGGTGTTGGTGGTGGTGGTTTTTGTGGGGGTGTTGTTGTTGTTGTTGTTGTTGTTGTTATTGTTGTTATTGTTGTTGTTGTTTATTATTGGTGTTGTTTTATTATTATTATTATTATTATTATTATTATTATTATTATTATTACTTTTTTTTACGCATGAAATCGTAGTGGGATGCATTTGATTGGAGTAAAATAGTTTTGGAGTGGTCATAGTGGTGCTACTCCTACTACCTACCAACGTGTTTTGCTCCTCCACGCTCTCTTTTGGTATTTGTGCCAGTATCTCCCTCGCCTACTACCCATTATCTTCTGCTTTATTTTTTTTTTTAATCGGCATAGAAAACCATAAATAGAACCTTTCAATTACCGTGAAGAACCCGAACTGGACGTCGAACCCATGTTGGGGGGAGATATTATTATTATTATTATTATTATTATTATTATTATTATTATTATTATTATTATTATTATTATTATTATTATTATTATTATTATTATTATTATTATTATTATTATTTATATATATATATATATATATATATGCCTGCTAACAATATGTCTCCTCTCTCTCTCTCTCTCTCTCTCTCTCTCTCCTCTCTCTCCTCTCTCTCTCTCTCATATATGTATGTATATATATATATATATATATTATGTATGTGTGTTCTCTCTCTCTCTCTCTCTCTCTCTCTCTCTCCTCCTCTCTCTCCTCTCTCCTCCTCAGGTTTTCGAACCCACCTCATGTTAATTAAAAGCAGGTGTGTTGACTGATGAGGGAGCTAAAGGAATTTAGTTCAAAACCATTTAAAAGTGTATATATATATATATATATATATATATACCTCGCTTTATGTATAAAAACTTTTCTGTCCACCAAATATATATATATATATATATATATATATATATATATATATATATATATATATATATATATATATATATATATATATATGGAGTGAGAACAAAAGAAGTTACCATGATGTCTCAAAACTAAGATGGAATTTCAAACTGAGAAAACATATAGTGAATCATTCTTAAAATTTATTGTGGAAAATGGAAAAAGTTACATTTTTTTTATTTTTATATCTCAAAACTCGATAGGTACAAAGAAACTAATAACATATTTAGAATCAGCGTATGAAATATGTATGAAAAAGATTTTCTTTTTTTTAACTAATACCCAGGGTAAACCGAAAGATGCAAGAGTCCCGGGGTCTCTCCGGCCTCCCCTGGAGGACGACAGGGGTGGGGTCTTCCCCTCAGGGAGGATCTCCGGAACCCCCCGCTCTTTGGTATTTGGGTGTCGCAGGGGTTCCTCTCCGCCCCTCCCTACGGGGTATGGAAAAAAGTCCCACTCTCTGTCCACCGTCGGCTCGAGCCCCCTAAAAGAATTTTATACCTTTGATTCCATATGTTATTGGTTTTTTGCTTCTACCTATCCTAGTTTTGGAGGATGTAAAATAAAAAAGTAAAATTTTTTTCATTTTTTTCCACATACAAATTTCATACCCCTTCCCAAATACTTTCTTTAATTTAACCACTCCCCCTCTCTCTCTCCCTACTCTCTCTTTCTCTTTCTCTCTTTCACTATATATATATATATATATATATATATATATATATGCTGCTCTTTCTGTATGTATGTAATATGTATATGAGGGGAAATCAAAAAGTATACTATGAAAAGTGCTCATGTGCCAACACGTCAACCATTTTCCACGATGAAACATGATTGACCTTTTCTTCAGTCTAAAAATGATGTCAACAGGTTATTTCATTCTTTCATCAGTCATTTATACTAAGGATGCTTTAAAAAAAAAAAAAAGTTTTACCATTTTTTACACTGTGGTGTCTGTTTTATCACGACAATTCTCCACCCTACTCTTCGTTGGTTATCAGGGCGGTGTTACGAGGTTTCGGTGTTAGGGAAATCATAGCAAATCCACCCTACAGCCCTGATCGCCCATCTGACGTTTTGTTTCCAAAACTGAAAGACTACAGTAGTAGGGGATCCATTCCGGACACAAATGACCGCGACCTTTTTTGACCTTTTCTGACCGCGACCTTTTTTTTTTGGGCTCGAATTTTACCTGACCTTGGCCTTTTGGCCTTCACCTTTTTGGGCCTTGACCTTTTCGACTAACCCTTTGGTCTTCCATGGGTCATTTTTGGCCCCCTAATTTTCGGCAACCCTAATTTTTTAGCAACCCTAATTTTCGGCAGCCTGATTTTGCAACCCTTCGAAGAAGGGTTGCGCTAAACGGTTGCGTTAAGCAACCGTTGTACGTATTGCCCCTCTATTTTACGCCCCTAATTTTTTTCGACCATGGGTCCAATTTTGCCCACGGTAATTTTGATCTTCCTTTAGGGCTTAGCCCTATTTTGATGTCTTAACCTTTTTTGTCCTTCCCCTTTGCTCCACCTTGCCATATGCCATGGGTCAATTTTGACCCACGGTAATTTTGTCCTTCATGGGTCAATTTTGACCCACATAATTTATTGTCCTTCCTTTAGGGGCTTAGCCCTTTTGATGTCTTAACCTTGTTTGACCATGATATTTCATCCTTGACCTTGCTATATACCATGGGTCATTTTGGCCCACGCTAATTTTTTACCCACCCAACCGTCACATATTTCGTTCCTAACTTGAACGCATGTATGGATCTATCCTAACTTATTTCTTCCCATTCCACCATTTATTCCATTCTTTGTCCTTGGTCTTCCATAGGTCAATTTTGGCCCACCCTAATTTTTTCAATTTTTGCCCACGGTAATTTTTGTCCTTCCTTTAGGGTCTTAGCCCTTTGATGTCTTAACTTTGTTTGACCATGATATTCAGCTTGACCACCATACCATGGATTTTGGCCCACGCTAACTTGATGGCTTTGATGGTTCCCAATCACCGTAAGAGGTACCTAGGGATGTTCTATTAGTGTTCTATATTAGATGAGTGCCAGGTGAGTGCCAGGAGAGTGCCAAGTGAGTGCCACATAGTGTCAAGTGAGTGCCACAGTGCCAACTGAGTGCACTTTTCAAGCCTTTTCTAGCCTCCTTTGAGCCAGAATAGCCCTAATATGGGTATCTACCCCTAGGTTATAGGTATGAGGAATCGAATGGTGTATATTACAAGTTGCTAGAATGCTTCCCTACTATGAGTTAGTATTTTTCTAACACTTATAGCATGGCATAATATATATCTAAAGAGCTACACATTTGAGACAGTGACCGCAAACGTTTCAGAGTCCGCGTCCGCAGGTCAGCCCCTCCGCGAACAGCCGCCGCGTGCGCCCGCAGGCGCAATACTTCCGCGTGTGCCCGCAGGCGCAATATTTCCGTGTAACCGCCGCCGCGTGCGCCCGCAGGCGCAATCTACATTGCCCACGCCGCCGCCGCGTGCGTCCGCAGACGCAATATTACCGCGCAAACAAAAAATATGATATCAATGTAAACTATTCAAGAATTTCTTTTCAAATATACCTATGAGTCATTCATTTTACTACAATTGTACGAATTTTAAAAACATATACTTTACATACCTTAAAACAGTAAATCAGGAAATCAATAGAGGTGTTACCTACCAACAACATGGGGATTAGTATGCTTTTGTTTTACTACTTTTGGCACAACTCTCTGCTTTACTGCTTTAACTCCCTGCTGCTTTGTCTCCGGCTGGCTGGCTCGCTGGCTGTCTGTTTGCGAGCGATGATACAAAATCAATAGAGATAATTTACCTAACACCCCAGCAGGGGATTAGTATCTTTTGTTTTCACTGCTTCTGGCTTTCTGCTTTACTGCTTTAACTTTCAGTTACTGCTTAACTTTCTGCTTTACTGTTTTTAACTCATATATTTATTAACATTATGTTTTCTTTTATATTTTTTTTTATTTTGTTTAATACTTTTTATTTATTATTTCTATTTTGTTTTTTTAATATTTTTATTTTTAATGTAAGAATAAAACACACAGAGTTTCTGTTATATAAACATTTTATTTTAAATTGTACGAAATTTTATTCATATTTTATATACAGCGAGTTTTAAGGGAAGTAAAATCGCGTTTTTTCATTTTAAAGCATTTATTACATAATCAGAAACTATAAAATCATTGACATACAAATTTTTAGCATCAAATATATTTACAAGTTTATTAAAACATACATTATTTAAAAAGCATATAATGAAATAAATACAATAGACTCCACATAAATTAGAATATAAGGGTTGAACAGGGTAAGACATAGTTTTTACACAGCTTACATTATTATATTTTAAAAATAAGGTAATATAATGATTATTCAATATAAATTTTAAGTTCAAAGAATCAATTATGTGAACAGTATCGTTTTTTGCTCTATAAACGGAAATCCAATGTCCTGTTGAGGTGATGTGACGAGGCAATGTATTGAATATGAAGCAGGTATCCTTCTTCAACTTTACAGAGTTTATTTCGTTAATAGCAAACACTCCTAAAAAGCGAGGTTCATTTTTAAACACCGATTTTATTTCCTCTTCATTCATCTTTAATAATTCAAAAGTACGTTGCGTACTCTGTCAATTTCAATGAGTTGAGGATGCTCAAGATAGACCACTACAGTGATGGGTGTTTGTAGACTTGATCCAAAAGAGAGACTTAGTCCTAAGGTACCCTTTCTCAAAATGTTTAAATGATAGGCGTTACAAGCTGAAAGGTCTGCAGTAAGATCATAGGCGTATAAATTACTATTCTTTGCGTATTCTTCAAGATTTAAACCTGTCCCACTATCATTACATGATACAGTATTGGCTATTAAGTCGTAAAAAGGTCGAGTACAGAGAGATAGGTCTCCGTTGTATAACATTTCATAATCACGTCCGTGAGGCAGTCCATTCACATGTAAACTGATACCTCTAAGGCCGAAAGGTGTGAATTTATAGGGTGACTTTTTATAATTCCCAGAGTAGGCTTCATGTTCCACAATCCCTATTATTACTTTCTGTGGTAAATTTCCGTTCACAATGTTAGGGATATTGATACTCGATACTCATGCGTGAAATTAAATATCTTGGTTTCAACTCTCTTAATAGGGTACTTTGCTGTAGTATTCAAAAGCGAATTTTCAATTTCCAAATGACGCTGTGGTGATAATTTCACTTTTCTGACATAGAGATAAGCCTCCAACAGTTTGAAAGCAGGTTCTGGACATACAGCTGTAGCAGTAGGTTTACTTTTTATTTTAAGAGCAAATTTAGGATTTGACCGTGATAAAATGATTCTAGTATCTACAGATGGTAGAATGAGTCTTTCTTGAGAGAAGATATCGCCATTTAATCGACCGTAAAATTCATAAGTATTATTTATGACTTTAGCTGCTTTATCTATATGTGCAGCTTCATCTTTGATTTGAGATGAGATTGTTTAGCATCGTCTGAATAATTTAACAAATGTTCTATATAGCTTCTATAAGGATAATTAGCCGCTGATGCACCTAGTGAAGTTCCGTTAAGATAGACTTCAACCTGGGTGAAACATGTATACAGGAAATTTGATTCTGTATATACTATATGGTCATCACCCGTAGGAAGATCTGTACCATCAGGTTTTGTCAATTTCGTTTTTACATATAAAAACACATTAGAGGGGTCTAGGTATTGATCAGAAGTACCTGGAATATTGAACTCTAGAGGAACATCTGTATTGGTAATTGAATGCAGAGGATTAATACTGATAAAGTTGGACTCGCTAACGCTAATCTGTGTAGGGTTCATTGAGAAGAGATCCAATTCACTCTTACAACAATCAGGACTAGAAGGATGAAGGAAATGCATCTTGCATGTGCGAGCTCTGGACGTATAATGAACATTTTCATGAAAAACCTTACTTATATACACACATCGTATAAAAGTTATCAGTTAGTAATTAAATAGCAAATACATCAATACATTTTTTCTTTAGAGGTTTTTTCCGCTTAGTCTTTTTCTTTATGACAATCTTCTTGATCCCTCGACCTTGTCCTGACATTTTACGTCTTATTTTACGCTTAACATCATCCAACATCTCATCTGAAACATCGGCTATACGTCTTTTTAATGCTGTACGAGGATTATTTCCTGCAGCAATATCTTGAATAGTATGCAAACCTGTTCTTATAGCTTTTTTACCTATATATTCCCCGCCTTTCCTGAGTAGAGGCCTTGCACTTCTCCATAGCTTGGCAAAAAATCCACCAAGGCCATACCCCCTCTGCATTTTTGTTCCCCTGAATACCCTTTCTTCGTCCATTATTACAGGAGTATCTTTCTTATACTATCTTTACACTGTGAGAGTATGTTAATGAATGAAAAAATATATCTGACTACACCTCTTATATATTCCATTATGCTGTAATTACTGCATCTGTTTCTTTCTAATATGAACTTTGCATAACAATGCACCGTATGTAAAGGGAAAAGGATTTCCTTCTACATCTTTTATATGCACGCGTACAGAGTCAAAATTTGATCTATTCAAAGGTAGATAATGAACATTAGGGAATGTTATAACTTTACTCTCTTTGGGAAAATATACTACTCTTAATAAAGGAGCTTTAGTATTACCTACATATTGATGATCAATTATATTTGTATATACATAAGCCATACCTGGATGATTGAGCATCTCGGATGGGGTACATGTATAATGCAGTACTCGATCTGCTTCATCTTTTAGTTCATGTGGAGTCATGCGGTTATTCTCCACAGATAGTATAACCCTCTTCAACATAGTAGGGATATCATGAAGTATATCCAACTCAGCATCACGTCTACGAATATGTTTACGCTGCCATGGTGATCGTTCGAGAAAAAACATGTCCCGGTCTCGTAGGTTTACATTTACTTTTGAACTTAAAGATATTATTACTTTATCTTCATAGGTACGCATTTCAGTTTTGTATACCAAGTCCTTACACATAATACTCATATCAAAGAGAACGTTTAAATGACTAAAAATAGCAGGCACCGATTTAAAATATGACCTCCGCAAAGTAAATTCTTCAAAGAAGTATTCTTTTGTAGCAAATGTTGTCGTATTCATCTTTTTGGCAATTGTAGTCCTTTTCAGATAACGAGTATCTTCCACTTGTAATATAGTTTCAACACATTCTACACTTCTGTACACCCCCATCCAGAATAGATTGTGAGGTAAATTTTCTATGTCCGTATTTAATATCATTTCACATAATCCTACTTCGTATGCCTCTCTTTCAAGCTGTATAGGATTCATTAGCACAGTTGTAAAATCCGAGAGTTTATTATCAGGATGTAAATCCAAGGAGGCTGAAGAAGGCAGAGTTATATAAAAGTGATCTACACTCTCCATGATTATAATGACAACTGATTAATGATTCTTAACTTCACTTGCTTTTATATAAGTATTAAACTTGGCAGGATATCCCCTCCATTTCACAAGTAACTGCTTATTTTTTCCTTTACCTCTCGTAGCTAATATTTTTTCAATTTTATATTCATGAGTTACAGGATTGAACCTTACTTTTTGTATTTCCTGTTTATAAAATCCGCCTTTTATTTTTTCACCATTTAAATCTTCCAGATAATATAACTTTAAACTATCACGACTGAATGGTCGGATATTGTGGACTTTAAAAACTTCCGTAGTCCAACCGGATTCATATCCTTTTCTAAACCTTTCTTCTGTTCGAGAAACTCTTACATAATCGTTTACCTTTATTCCTGAATTATCTTTTATTTTGTTTTCTTTTTCACCCATATGTGCCATACGTCCTCTAGTTTTTGACATCTCTAAAGGAGTTGACTTTATAGTTCTATGGTAAGACCTGTTATAAGAATAAGCCAGATCGTCCAGTATATCAATATATTTAAAAGTATTCATTTTAGTAAAATACCTATGCATGCGTTCTTTAATAGTACGTTGGACTCTTTCAACTATTGCCGCTTTGTTTACGGAAAATGTATTGTAATAGCTTATACCATACTCCCAGAGCATCTCCTGAAACTCTCGCCCTTTGAATTCCATTCCTGAATCTGTCCAAAATGATTTAGGTGTTCTCCGCTCGTCCTCTATAATTTCAAGTACAGCATCGGCGACTGTAGCTGATCTTTTATCTTTTATTGGCCTCAACCACAAGTATCTAGAGTATACGTCAATTGTAAAAAGTATATATTGAAAACCTTCATTATAAGAGCTGTATTTAATCATTTCCGATAAATCTAACTGCCATATGCTATCGAGCTGCGGAGATATGGTTTTCCGTGTAGGAAATTTTTTTCTTACAGGTTTATGTAGAGTAAATGCCTCTTCACCCTCCAAATATGCTTTTAACTCTTTTTTCTCAATATTAGGATACCTTAAAGCAAACCTAGTGAAACCCCCAAAACTATTTGGCTCCCTCAGATTGAAGTAATACTTATCAACTACCTCCTTCGCCTCCATGTTGTCTACTGACACACGTGTAAGCCGTTACTCTTATATATATATATATATATATATATATATATATACGTATGTGTAAGTATGTGTATATGTGTATATCAATATATATATATATATAAGAACTTTCATATATATATATATATATATATATTTGTCACAAAAATGTGATATTAGGTCACAAGGGATAAAGAAAGAGAAAAAGATTTAAAATAACATTTATTTATACACAAACATTACAGCTAAATAAATAAATAAATATATATATATATATATATATATATATATATATATATATATATATATATATATATATATATATATATATATATATATATATATATATATATATATATATATATTAAAATTTAATCTAACTATATCTATTATAATGTGTTTTTTTTTTTTTTCCTCTGGTAACACGTTTAAATTTATCTGATGCGTAAGAAGTGCCTGATGGACTTGAATCAGGTCTTGGCGTAACGGGGATATTATCTAAGTCTGCTAATCGCGTTGTATTTAAGATTAAACTTCTGGGAAAATTAATAGTCTGAAGTTCTTGTTTGATATCATTCCATCCTTTTACAGGGCCTTTCTTCCAGTTACGTGAGAGATCAGCTATCAAGTCCACAATATTTGATCCTTTAACTATTTCATCATCAATTACGATCTGCCCTGCTTCATTCAAAGTTAATTGGTCTTTTAAAATATTATATAAAGCTATTCCTGATTTACGCACTCTAATAGGTAAGCTCTCCTCTAGGATATTTTTAAATATATCTTCATTTTTCACTTCAAGTTTTACTTCATTAGGAATATCTACATTATCGGTTAGCGGGATACGTAGGGATGGATGTAGGTGCAAGTCTTTAAGATCTATCAATTTTTGTATGGCCTCTTGGTATAAGAGGCGTTTCTCATGGATGTTAATGTCTGAATTTAATATTCTGTACACTTCTTTCTCGTATTTGGTTATCTGTTCAACTTTAGGATCATATAAGCTATGAGGTAGAGGCTGCTGAAAAGCTAATGAATCGTTCACAATATAAGGATTCTGTTGGTGCAGCTGTTGTTGCTGATGTGAAAGAGGTTGTAATGCATTGTGTGGCAATATCTGCGTATATGGGGGTTGTGAATGATGAAACTGTGATTGGGGATTTTGCGCAAGGTGCGGCAATAACTGGCCATATTGAGGTTGTAAATGATGAATCTGAGGAACTGAATTCTGTACAGATGCTGTATTATTATACTTCATTTTCTCATACTCATTATATGGAAGTACAGCAACCTTCTTCATTATGGGGACAACCACTTAGATATCAGTGGAGCTATAACGGAGAAGAGTAATGGCAGGAATACTCCTCCCCCTCTCTGTAGTAACTTCTTTTTATTTTTCAAATTTTTAATGTTGAGGGAGAGTTTTTTAATGATGTTTCTATAACGACGTAGCTTTACCTTCTGAGGCCTGTTTAAAGGAACATTTCCTTTTATAAGATTTAAACAGACTTCACATACACACTGGATGAATTTCTCATCCTCACTAATTAGTTACGTTTTTCAGAAGGTTTCAACTTTTTAAATTTTTTTATAAGAGGTAAATACTTTGCAACTAGAGCACTCATTATTCAGGTATGTATACAGTTTCTATCTCATAGGGAAGAATGTTGGTACGGAGCAACACTCTGTGCGTGTTTTTGGGGTGAAGTTCACACATCAAATAACCGTGGGGGATCGAAGTAACCTCTTTATATACTTTTAAGAACTCTTTCCTTTGAAGAGGAAACATTTGAGTTGCCAATACATTAATTTGACTCATGTCTCTTCTCTGGCCAAACAACAGTAAATACTGTGTGTTTAAAGAAACACTTCGCATATGCTTGCTTTGATGAAAAATATTCTGCGTTATGAAAAACACAGAGATATTTAGATGGTGAGAATAAACTGTGAATGCTTCTGCTATTTCCAAATTCAATTTGTGCATTAAATCATCTAATACAATAATTTTGTGTCCATGTATATTGTCCAACGATCTAATATCGTATATGCCTTCATGAAATTGAATCACATCTTTATATTCTTTAAATTTTTCCTGATAAACATTATAACACCATATTATTTTTACAGGGGTTTGCTCAAAAATCTCCATTTCCTTTAAAATATTTAATAATAGAAAGGTTTTACCACAGCCTGTCGGCCCAGCTACAAGACATGTAGCCGGACTTCGGAACGTAAATTTCTCCACATCCATACCCGTCAAGTAGATAATGAATAATGAGTTTAATTAAAGTTGTAAAGCAGTAAAATATATGTTTTTAATAAAATTTCGTACAATTTTATTAAAATAAAATGTTTATATAACAGAAACTCTGTGTGTTTTTATTCTTACATTAAAAATAAAAAAGTATTAAAACAAAAATAGAAATAATAAATAAAAAGTATTAAAACAAAAATAAAAAATATAAAAGAAAACATAATGTTAATAAATATATGAGTTAAAACAGTAAAGCAGAAAGTTAAAGCAGTAAAGCAGAGAGTTAAAGCAGTAAAGCAGTAAAACAAAAGCATACTAATCCCCTAGGTGTTAGGTAACACCTCTATTGATTTACTGATTTACTGCTTTAAGGTATGTAATGTATATGAGTTAAAGCAGTAAAGCAGAGAGTTAAAGCAGTAAAGCAGAGAGTTAAAGCAGTAAAGCAGAGAGTTAAAGCAGTAAAGCAGAGAGTTAAAGCAGTAAAACAGTAAAACAAAAGCATACTAATCCCTTAGGTGTTAGGTAATAACACCTCTATTGATTTACTGATTTACTGCTTTAAGGTATGTAAAGTATATGTTTTTAATAAAATTTCGTACAATTGTAGTAAAAATGAATGACTCATAGTATATTTGAAAAGAAATTCTTTGAATAGTTTACATTGATATCATATTTTTCGTTCGCGCGGTAATATTGCGGCTGCGGACGCACGCAGCGGAGTACGAGGAATATGGCGCCTGCGGGCGCACGCGGCGGCGGTTACACGGAAATATTGCGCCTGCGAACACCTGCAGCGGCAATAATGCGCCTGCGAGCGCACCTTGCGGCAACGGTTTTCGCGGAGGGGCTGACCTGCGGACGCGGACTCTGAAACGTTTGCGGTCACTGTCTCAAATGTGTAACTCTTTAGATATATATTCTGGCGTACTATAAGTGTTAGAAAAATACTAACTCATAGTAAAGCGTCCTAGCAACTTGTAATATACACCATTCGATTCCTATACCTTATAACCTAGGGTAGACACTCATATTAGGGCTATTCTAGGCTCAGGGGAGGCTAGAAAGGGGCTTGGAAAAAGTGGCACTCAGTTGGCACTGTCTTGGCACTCACTTGGCACTATGTGGCCTCTTGGCACTCATTGGCACTCACTTGGCACTCATTGGCACTCACTTGGCAACTCACCTGGCACTCATCTAATACTCATAGAACACTAACAGAACTGGGTACTCCTTACGGTGATTGGAGACCATCAAAGCCATCAGGATTGTGGGTCAAAGAATTGACCCCTTGGTATATGTGAGGTCCGAGGCTGAAATATCGCCCGAGATCCGAACAAAGTTAAGAACATCAAAAGAACTAAGTATTCAAAGACAAGCCAGAACTAAGTAGAGTAATTGAGCCATATGAAAAACAATAATGTTTATACGGTATTGAGAATAAAATGTAAATATAGATGTCATAGTGAAATAATGATAATATAAGTATTGTATGTGTGTTATTGATAATGTATTCAATGAAAATATTATTCAATGTGTCTTCAAACGAAATGAGATAGTCCTTTTTGTGCGTTCCAGAGTTGGGAAAAGCGAGAATGAGCTACAATGGTAGCGTGAGCAAAAAACCCATGTCTATATAACGAATCAGAACTAAACATATCATAGTCAAGCTAAGGGTAAAAGAACATCAAAAGAGCTAACGAAGGATTAATACCGTGGTCAAAACCAGATATGAAGAACAAAAAACCGCCGCGGAATGACCATGTCAGGTACAAAGAAGATCAAGGGCTAAGCAAATGAATCACCGTGGTAAAAGTGATGACCGCTCGTCGGGAGCGTAAACCAGGGGAACCGTGCAACGATTGCTTACGCAGCTTTCGTTTGGCCTGGCTCTTCAGGGACATCGGGTTGCCGAAAATTCTGGGTTACGCTACCGTGAGCAAAATGACTTATCTTCAAAGGATGATCGCGTGAAACCAAAGTCAGGTCAGGTAAAGATTCGAGCTCAGCATAATCAAAAAAAGTCAGGTCGCGATCATTGTCCAGAATGAATCTACGAACTACCTCAAAGATATATGATATTTGAGTGTGGAACAAGCAAAAAATGCCGTTTCAGATTTTTTTTCTACTACTATTAATGTCATAAAATAAGTATTCTATTGGTGAATATCATCATTATAGGCAAAATATTTTATCATGCTCACTATATTTGTATAAAGGTTTATTTTCCCCTGTATACTTTAACTTCCCCTCATTTACCTCATATATATATATATATATATATATATATATATATATATATATATATATATATATATATATATATATATATATATATATATATATATATATATATATATATATATATATATATATATATAAAAAAAATTTAAAAACCACTTAAAAACTAAATAGGGAAATCAAAATATTAAAAATTAAACAGTTGTTTACGTTTCGAGACTAGTACAACGTCTCCTCCTCAGAACTTAAATGGAAATAAAATTAATTTTGACAAAATAAATAATAAAATTAAAATATGAAATATAAAAAATGAAAGCAAATTAGCAGATGGCAACATAAAATTACTTCACAATAAATTATTTGATGATAAATATTTGATTTTTTCAGATATGAAATTTCTTGTTATTAGGTCCAAATTAAAGAATCCTTCCGAAATATTGAAATTAGATTTAGTTGAAATAAAAAAAGATTCTAATAATTGATTTAGATTTTTATCCTTTGAATTAAACAAAAAAGTTGCACCTTCCCAATTAATGATGTGCTCATTCTGTGATAGATGTCTAAAAATGGCATTTTGGTCATTTCCTCTTCTAACCTCACCCCTATGTTGTTCTAATCGGACCTTCAGGGTCTTCAACGTTTCACCGAAATATGAATCATTACAAAATCCACAAGGAATTTTGTAAACGCCCCCAGTCTTTTCAAATTTAGTCGTATTATTATTTATCAAAATTTGTGATAAGGTATCCGGAAAACTGAATACTATAGTGATGTCAAATAGGTGTTTAAACATAAATTTAATGTCAATTAGTTGAGGTGAGAATGGGATGACTTTAACGTTATCATTTAGAAAAGGAATTTGTTCCCTTAATCCCAAATAGCTAGAATAAGCCTGTTTGTACTTCTTATGAATTAAAAATTTTGGATAGGCTAAGTTTCTAAATGTACGAAAGATAAAATCAACTTCTTGCTTCAAATATGGAGGATCACAATAATTGAAAGATCTCAAAAACATGTTAAAAATAACATTATTTTTAATGTGAAGAGGATGAGAAGAAAAATAATGGAGCAATTGATTAGTATGTGTTGGCTTGCGATACACTTGAAAAGATAAAGAAGTTCCCGTTCGTATAATTAGAATGTTCAAAAAAGGAATGCATCCATCAACTTGTGTTTCGTAAATAAATTTGATAGAAGGGGTTAAATTTATAATTTGAAGAAGGAAATCATTAATGGAAAAGGATGTAAGGACAACAGTAATGACATCGTCAACATATCTCTTCCTTGAAACAACTTGAGAAAAGAGAGGGAACTGTGGAAGGAGTCTGGATTCAAAAAATTCCATATAAATATTTGCCATGATCGGACTTAGACTACTGCCCATACTTGCACCAAATATTTGCCGATAAAAATTATTGTTAAAGGTAAAAACATTTTGAAACATACAAATACGTAGACAATTAATAAAATTGGGAATGGGTATAGGAATCATGTTAGGTAACAAAAATTCTGATAAAAATTCCAAAAGATGGGGAATTTGAACATTTGTAGACAAACTATTAACATCAAAACTAGTTAAGCATGATTAAAGGGAATAAATCTTCCTATTTTATCAATAAAGTCCATGGCATTTTTTATATGAGTGGATGAGATAGTGCCTATCAAGGGAGAAAGAAAGGAGGCTAGCCACTTATTTAACTTGGAAAAAACATCATTTCTGGCCGATATAATGGGTCTAAGTGGGACACCATCCTTGTGCAGTTTAGGAATACCATACATATATGGTAATGATGGATTGTTGACTGATATTTTTTTAAAGATGTCATTTGGAATCAGGGGTTTAACATACCTATTAAATGAATATAATTGCGAGTTAGAAGGGTCTGAGTTAAGTTTTTCGTAAGTATTTTCATCATTCAACAAAATGTTAATTTTATTTTTATAATCCTCATAATTTAGAATGACAACTCCGGCATCTTTATCTG
>JABUQX010077220.1:0-20588 GCA_015478945.1 Trachelipus rathkii
GAGAGAGATTAGTCCAAACATAAAATATAATAACATTTGAAGAGCAATATTAGTCTTTTTTTTTTTATCCAAGAAAGAATATGGCTTCAATTTGGAAACTTTGGTCTCCTTCCTGTGAAAGTATGAGCGAAAATAAATGTTATAATTATAGGAATTATTACTGTTTAGTTTGTATTATATGGAATATATAGGTAAGGTTAAAATTAGGCTAAATTTATGTGTATATAAATCAATATATATAATAGGCAAATGAATCAATTTTTTATTATTTATAATAATATTATACTATATATTATTATATATATATAATATAATGTAATAAGAACTAATATGTATATATATAGTATATTATAATATATATATTAATGATATATTATATTATATATATTATATTATATATAGTATTCATAACCGCACACCGCATATATATATATAAAATATAAAATAGTATATATATATAATATATATATTTATATTTATAGTATATATATAATATATATTAAATATATATATATATATATTATATATATATATTATATATATATATATATAAATATAAATATATATATAATAATATATATATATATATATTATAATATAATATAATAATATATATAGATATATTATATAGTATCATTGCTATTATTATTATTAAATATATATATATATGAGTACTATACTTATTAATATATATGTTAGTATATATGATATAATAGTATATATATATTGATAGTACTATATAGTAGTATATATTATATATCAGTGATATACGTATATATAGATATATAAGTATATATTAAAAAATTGTTTCTGATATCCATCTGGTCCAGGTTATTTATTTATTAATAGTTATATAATAAGATATAATATATAATATATATACATATATTATATACGTATAATAAATATATATATAGATATATATTAATATATTAGTATATATTATATATATATGTATTAATATTGTGTGTGTGTGTGTGCGTGTGCGTATGCGTGTATATGTAAATGTGTGTGTGTGCGATGCTCTCATATTCTCTCGCTTTTTCAATCTTTCTTTCAATTCAATTTTTCTTTTATTATCCTTTATTTCAAAATTTATTGCAGTTCACCCATATTTCCTTCAACAAAAAGAGCCAACAACAACCCCCCCCCCCACCCTCCCTCCCTCACCACCTTCTCCCCCTCGTTCAGCAGTTTGGGCTTAAGAAGCTGACGAGGTAATTTAAAAAAAAAAAAGGGTGCTTGCTCGGTAAGTTTTCATTCTGTCTCCCATTCGATATAAAAAAAAATGAAAAAAAAAAGAAAAAAATAATTTAGGATAAAAAAAAATATTAAAAAGATTTAGGATAAAAAAAATGATATAGGATAAAATAAAGAAAAAATGAAAGTCGAAATCGATTTTATTTTTTATTTTTTATTTTTTGGTTTTTGTTTCTATTTTTTTCATTATTTTTTATATAAGAGTGATGCTGTGTGAAGAAATGATGAAATTAATTAATTTATAAAACTGCTTCAAGTTAGCCTTTACATATCTCTATATAGTATACGTATATATATAGATATATATATATATAGATTATATATATATAATAGATATATATATATATATATATTACTATAGTATATAAAGATATATATATAGTTATATGTTATATATATATATTATATTATATAATCAGTTGCATATTATAAGATATATATAATTTATATTATTATATATATAATATATATATTATATATACTATATATATATATATATATATATATATAAATATATATATATATCATTCCAAATACTATTTAGCTTCAATTAATAATAATAATAAGATAATAATAATAATATAATATAATTATATAGATATATTTAAAAAAATCAAATAAATAATAAAAAATTAATAAATAATAATAGTATGAATAATAATAATAAATAAAATATTAGATATAAAATAAATAATATATAATAATAAAATAATAATAATCAATAATTTAATTTAATAATACTTTATTATTATTATATTATTTTATTAAGTTATTATTATATTATTATTATTATTATTATTATTATTATATTATTATATTATCGTTATTTCATTTTCTTCCACGCCCAAAAATTTCTTCAACCATGACTAATTTCTTTTATCGTGGTATATATATATATATGATATATATATATTATATATATGATTTATAATAATATATATATATATATATAATAATAATTATTATATATAATATATATATTATATATAAATATATATTAATATATATATAGATATATTATATAATATATATTAAAATATATAATATATATTAATATTTATATATATATATATAATATTATATATATATATAATATAATATATATATTAATATATATATATAACTATAGTATATATATATATATATGGAGAAAATGGCTCAAAAACTGGGTAGGAGCCTCTTTAGATAGGAATAGCATTTTCAAATTGTTCTCGAAGAAGCATATTTTTTAGCCAAAAGGTAAGTTTAAAAAATGCTTGAAGAAGCCCTTTGTGCATTAAAAAATGGATGTTTTCACAAGGGTAAAAGTGATTTATTTTGCAATTAATTTGAAATATGTTGTCGAAGATAAAAACAATATAACTAAAGCAATGACAGTAAGAGAAACTAAACTGGAGACATTTTAGTGAATATATATTCCAATAACTTGTGCTGATATTCAAAGATTTCTATATAATAATAGGAAAGCAATTAGCATAGTTACAGATAAGGAATGAATATGATCAGTAAGTTTGAAAAATTAAATAAGGACAATGAGTACTAGCTTGAGTACTAGTTGATTTTCAGAACGAACATGATTAAAGTATAAAAAGATTATGTTCCGATGACGTCAATATTGATTGCACTCATGAGGTGAGGAGTTCACAATTTACAATACTAATGCAGCAAATCTTATAAACAAAGCGAGAAAAATAGCAAAAGCAGCATCTGCTCCTAAATTAATGGAAGTGAGGTAAAGGTAAAGCTGGTAAAGTGAGGTACACCTAAAGTTTCTCTCCCCAACAGTCAATGCAAGCAAACTGTCACCCTCGGAGAATTATTAAAATATCCTTACCTTACAGCTATGAAAATTCAAGCAGAAAGTTTCACTGCTGGAAAATTTTTATGAGACTGGAAATATCTCTTACATGAATTAGAAAATAAAGGAGGAATTTTAGCAAATGACACGAAAATTTCATGAAAGAAGAGGAAAAAGAAACGAATACCAACTGAAAACAAAATATTTTTTCGGCCAACTATGCTGATCCACAGTTCAGAATCTCTTCAAAACTCAAAATCTAATATTAATAGCTAGGAATGCTCTTTGTTAACTAGAACTTAAAATGAATCAGATAGTTCATCAGTTTCAGGAATTCTTTCTTGTAGTATCGTGTGAAGTGAAGATGAAGCCAACCTTGATAGACAATGGGACCATTTGAAGCACGCAGAAAGCGATTGAAAAATGACAATCAGCAATTAAGAGACCTTTAATCCATAATCCTCTAGAATAATACAGAATAGAATTCTATAAGGCATTAGATATAATAACGAAATCGACCGGAAATCGATGTTAACCGTTTGGGAGGCAATGCCTTATTATTATAAAACCTTGCAAGATGCTGATTACACAATTACATCTTTGCTTTTTACTTAAAGGAGTTTTGAACGCTTAATTTCGGATTTAAAAATAATAAAATCGAATCTAACATCATTAAAGGAGGATCTTATTAAAGCAGTTTTATTTTTAACAAACAACTTTTTGAATAAATATTACATATATATTCAGTATAGTTTAAAGAGCAACTATATTTTAAAGGTTAGGAAGAAATTAAATTATAATTTATTTTACTTTTTTATTAAATCTTTCTATAAAATATTTTCAGTATTTTTAATTATGTCAAAATAAATTAAGACATTAAGATATTAAGAATATAGAGACAGTAAATAAGCCACATGGCCTATCGAGACTGTCCCACCACTAACCAAACATACTCATGCAAATCCACAAAGCACCCAGGGCTTGTCAATTTGTTACTGTAACTAAAAATCCACCATTTGGCTTAGTCAAGAACAATGAGTATAAAATGGAATAACCAAACATCCACATGCAAATAACTAAGTTATGGTCTACACATGCCAAAATATATACTAAAGAACCCGCTTTGGGCTTTCGTATATATTGATAACTGATACCGCAAGCCCATCATAACTGAATCTAACCCTTTCTTAAATGTTGCAGTATCGAGTCACACTCAAGCAACCGTCTGCAAACCATTCCAAAATTTAACCACCTTATTCTGAAACCAAGCATTCATGTATAAGCTGGAATGAGTTACCTCTTACTATTAATACTGTAAGGCCCCTGGTCACCTGTCCATTTCCATGTTCTACTATGAAACCCTCATAAGTCTCTTTACCAATCAATAAGATGTAATATTTTGAAAGACCATCTAATTGACCTTTTTCTCTTGTACATTTGAAGTTTATAAAGAAATATCTGACCACTGTCAATTTTTTCAAATGTACATTTCTAATATGGAAAACAATTATAAATAAAAATAACTTTTTATGATACACTAACTAGTGTTTAAGTCACGATGATTTAACATACCACAGTTCATTATAGCAGTTACTATTAACTCCTTGCGTCTTGTAAACACATTTGCGATTTAGTTATGCGCAGCATGCTTATTAGCTTAATTTCTAGCTTCCAAACACTGATTAGCTACTTTCAAATTACTGCTTATAAATCAAACCTAAATCTTTTTCTTGGTCCACGAGCTCAAGCAATCCATGTCATATCGTAGGTTAAAACTTTTATTGAGGTAACCTAGGTGAAGGAACCTACCTTTTTACTATGAAATTCAATGTGCCACTAGTATCTGCCCACCCAAGAAGTGTATCAAGAAAAATTTGAACTCTTTATGCATCGGTGGAAACTGGAAAATGAGGTGGCCACTTTAGTATGATCTGCAAACTTAGAAACCTTGCATTTAAAAGTCCTGGTCTAAATCATTTATATATAGCAGAGGAACATAGTGGCCCAGCACTGAACCCTTGTGGGACACCACTCTTCACTATTTCCCGTGATGATTTGTTCCATGTTAGTTGTACACACTGTTTATATTCGCAACCATCTTTAATCCACATGACACTCACATACACATTGCATACTAAGACATTTTCAATATCAGCCTTCTGGGGGAATCGCTTATCAAAAGCTTTACTAAAGTCTAAATATAGCAATATTTCAACTGGTACTCCTTGGTCATGCAGTTCAGTAATGATTCAAGAATTCTAAAGTTTGTCTGACACGATCTTACCCTTTCTGAAACGTGCTGGGAGTCATACAATACCTTTGTTATCTTCTAAATATTTCTATAGCCTTTCAGTAACTTTTCCAGAACCTTACAACCAGAGATGTTAAGCTAATGGCCTATAATTTTCCCAAACTTCCTTACTACATTTCTAAATAAATAGGCACAACATATGCCCTTTTCCAGTCATCTGGTACCTTCACGAAAATGTTATGGGATCGCTTAAAAATCAAAATACAAGTTTGGCTTGCAATGCGGTACTGACCCTATTTCAAATTCGTATGCCGATATATATCCATCAGGGCTGCAGCTTTACTTGGGTCAATATGATCTAATAACGTTTTATACTCTTTACATAATTCAATTCTGTATGGTCTATTGGTTGCAGGTGCACAGGAACATTAGTCCGCAAACATTATTCTATCCTTTCCTCAGTAAACATGAAGCAAAGATAAGCATTGAAAATGTGACCCATTTCCCTTATTGAACTCACTAAATTTCATTCATTTTAATTGGGAACAATTTGGTCCATTCTTACTTTTAAATTTATAAAGCTAAAAAAATTTCAACAGCTTCTTATTACGGATTCTTGCAATTATTTCTTGGCCTCTCTCTTGTGCCTTTCTATTGTGTGTTAAGTCATTCGTATTGTCCTATAATTTCTTAAATCATCCTTCCTATTACTACCGTTGAAATTATTGTAAAACATTACGCTTTTCATTAATTTTTCTCTCTTATCTCTTTATTCCACCAAACAGTTTTCTCTTGCCACCGGCTAGTAGGTTTAATCTTTAAAACATAGAACTGAATTATCATTAAAATTTGCTTGAAAAGTGTTGCCACATGAGAAAACAGTTTTGGTCTTTAAACTCTATCCCAGTTTATATAAAGCATGTCTCGAAATTTGGTAAAATCGCCATTTCGGAAATCTAGCAGAATCTTTCCTTATTACTTGCATTGGCGTCTGATATCACATTTCATATTAAAGTTATATTATATTAGGTCACAGTCCCTAAATCTCTCTCAACCTAAACTCATCCCAAATATTCTCATCCGTTAGTTAAATTAAGTTTCTAGTGGTGCAATCGTATCTGTGGGTTTCTTAGACCATCTGGGTCAAAGTTATCTAGTATATTCAATTTATGAATGCAGAACTCCTATGGTCCATATTAGACAAGGATCCCAATGAATCCCCGGAAAATTAAAATCACCCATTATGACATACGTTTTTCTTTACTGTGGCAGTGCTGTCTCTATTTTTCACCAATTTCCCGGCGTGCTAATCTTGACTCTGGCAGGAAGGTCTAAATGCCCTAATTCTATATGATTTAATTGTATATAACGATATCTACCACACCGATCATATCATGATTGCATTTCAGACTTAGTTTTTATAGGATTGAAAAAGCTTCAAATATAAAGCGCACACACCACCACCCTTCTTTCTATCGCTGGTATAAATAAAGTGAATACCGTCTATTTCAATATTCCTAAAGGATTCTCCATATAATTCTTCATTAATCCATGCCTTCATTATGCAAATAATGTCTAGATCCTCATTTATGGTATACGTTCGCTCATCTTTTTATTTTCTAAGGCTATGAGCCATTTGTGTAAAATCACTGCAACCTCTAACAAGCAAAAAAATTTCATCAACTGAATCATGGTTTGAACATGTAACAACACTTCTCTATTTATCTTCCCACTATTATAGTTACCATGCTATATGTGTATCTAATTTAGCCCCACCTCCACACTTACTATTATGTACCCCCTACTTCCCCAAAATCTCCCTTCCCCAACGACTCAACGTGAAACTCCATCTGCTGCATAAAAGATCTTTATCCAAAATTCTCTCCACAAAATCATAAACCTAATATTTTCGAAAAACATAATTTCCTAACCCCTTTCATTTACACCTAAATGAATTTTCCCCCAATCCTGACCTGCACCTAACCTAGGTAAATATCCGCATGAATCATGCACTTCTTCCAAGCTTTTCTCTCTGAATCAGTCTCTATAATCGCTATTAATTCTTCTGACGCTTCTATGTCTAACTATCCATTTGTCCCACATTGCAGCAATCACATCTGAATCAACTTTTGTAGACAATCTCTCGTCGTATCTCATCCACGAGATCAACTTCACTCTGGGCACCTGATACATACCTCAATCGTTCTTTTAATTCTTTGAAAAGTCCTATTAGGTATCGTGTCATAGAAGTCTCCATAGCAATTACAAGTCTTTCCCTTAGGAAACTCAACATCACCATTGGCACTTCTGATCCTCCCCCATCGAAGACAGGTCGAACGCTGTTTACTGGGCAAGGTACAGGCTGACTGACTTTACGAGATCCTCCATCGTAATTGATTATTTCTAGTTCCTAAACTCTATATCATTCTGCAGCCGCTATTATAACTACTTTATCCTTTTCCTCGTCATCTTCCTGCCTAGGTGAATCACAATTCCTGTCTACCCCTATGTCCCTCCCTCCCGCCCTCGAATCCCTACTAACCTTTTCCTAACACTTCCCTCTTTTCTCAACTCAAATACCGTCTCTTTCAATCAGCATATCGCTTCACTTCAGTCTGTGCAACTCCTTCTAAAAACACATTTCTTGCATTCAAAACACAAACAGGGCACCTATTCACATATTCACCTCTCACAGGTAATGAAGAGGTTGTCATAACAACCATTCTTTTTTATTTATACCATAAAAATTTCATAACTTGAGAATTAAATATAATGTTGTAAATGGAGAGTGAAAATTTAACTAGAGCTCAATGGATGCCGGAGCCGGATCGGGATCCGGGCTGTAAAAAAATTATATATATTATTATTTAATTATATAATTAATATAGTATATATTATATTATATATATTATATAATTATACAACATAATATAATATAATAAATAAATATATATATATATTATAATATACGTTTATATATAATATATTTTTATCATATATATAATATAGTATTAATACTAATTATATATAAGATCATAATACTAAATATATAATAGTACTATAAATATATATATAGTACTATATATATAATAAATAATATATATATTATATATATATATATGATATACGTACTATTTGGGTAAGATTTGTGAAATTAATGCGTGTAGCAATTTTTAATGGTTATCGATATTAGGTTGAGCATTGGTGGATGCAGGGTTTGGGTAGGTTAGGTTAGGGTTAGGTAGCTAGGTTAGGTTATGGGTTAGGTTAGGTTAAGTAGATTATGTTAAGGTAGGTTAGGTTAAGGTTTAGTTCATTGTAATTTGCAGAACTTTTATAACCTGATATATGGAATCGACGTTGCCAAAAATCTTCGTCAACATTGGTATTTTGCACTTTGGGTCAAGCGTCTATGTGTACGGGTGATTGCGGTGTGGAGTTGTATTTGAGTTGTTTTGGGTACGTTGATCTAAGGGTTTGTGATGCGTGTTTCTATGGGAACCCTGAGTGCTGTTGAGGTGTGGGGACTGGTGCGAGTAGGGACCTCTATTCTTTAAATAACAATTATAACTTGAAATGAGATATAAAAATTTTTATATATTCGTAATAGATAAGTTTGCAATATTCATAAACGAGGAAACCTTTGTACAGGGTTGCTCTAAAAGTATCATCCCCAGAGAGATGGAGTGGACCGTCGAAAGTGGTTTCATTGTATTACTTTATTTATTTAATTTTTATTGATTATTAATTATTAGTATTTATTATTATTATATATTAATTATTATTATTATTATTAATTTTATTATTATTCTTATTGATTATCATATTATATTATATTATATTATATTATTTATGTAATTATTATAATTATTATTGATATATTATATTTTATATTATTATTTTTTATTACTTAGTATTATTTATATTATTGATTATATTATTAATTATTATTATTTTTTATCGTATATATTATTATTTATTTATTATATTATTAGGTATTATTATTATTAATTATTGATTAATTATTGATTATTATTATTATTACTTTTTAGACATAACTTGCAATTTATGTTTTTAATTGAAATTAAGGAAATGCCTTGCTCAAATTATTACACATTTTTTTTCCTTAACTATAGAAAAACAAAATTTGAAAACAATTATAATTAAATTACTATATTTTTTAAATCCCTAAATGACTTTTTGGACTACCTGTAGGGTGTAGGGAGAACCTGGGCTCGTCGTCTGAGAGAAGGGTTCGTTCGGATGGCGTCTTCTTGTTCAGATGACTATCGTCTTACCACAATAACCTTAGTTCTTCCCAAAATTTTCTTACTCTTCGTAAATAATAATAATATAAGAATATAATAATAATAATATTAAAAATATAATATAATAATAATATAATAATATATAATAAATAATAATCATAATAATAATAATAATAATAATAAGATAATATTAATAATAAATAAGAATAATCATAATAAACATAATAATGAACAAATATTTTATTCAGAAAACCAAGTTACAATTTAATCATTTAATAACATAGATACATATATAGTTTTATATTTTTACGATTTCAATATACCAATAAATCATATGAACAGTATGCGATTCATACTCACTGAATGGGTTACTAAGTTGCAAACATTTGTTGTGTCCTTTGAGCCTAGATTTATATATGCTTATTATCTTATATTACATAACTGCTAACGACAAATATATTCCAGAAACAACAAAATGATGCCTCTTCCTTCAATAGAATATTAATTTGTATTATATGTAAGATCATAATAAAAGTAATTAGAATATGTTAATGATCATAGTGACTATCCACGATCAACAATAAAGAAACATAAGTTATGCTCATAGACATAATTATGTTAGCAATAATATCAACTAATAATATGAATAATAAAATAATTAATAATAACAATAATTAATTAATATCAATATAATATAATAATAATAAATAATATTAATAAAATAATAACTAATAATAAGATAATATAATGAGTCAATGATCAATGATATGATAATGACGAATGATAATGAATAATGATAATGATAGATGAAATGATAATGAAATGATACATATATAAGATATAATATAATAATAATAATATTAATAATTAATAATAATAATAATATAATAATAATAATAATAAATAATATAATAATATATAAAATAAAACAATACAATAACAATACAACACAATAACAAACATAATAATAATAATAATCATAATAATATAATCATGATAATGATGAAATATATAATAATATAATGATCATAATTAACAACAACAACAAGCAACAACAACAAAAACAACAACAAAACAACAACAAACAACACCAACAAACAACACCAACAACAACAACAACACAACAACAACAACAACAACAACAACAACACAACAACAAACAACAAAACAAAAACAATCAACAACAACAACAACAAACACAACACAACAACAACAAAACACAACACAACAACAACAAAACAACAACAAAACAACAACAACAACAACAACAACACAACAACACAACAACAACAACACAACAACAACAACACAACAACCACCAACAACCAACAACAAAATAAAATAAGATAATCAAATAATAATAATAATAATGATAATAATAATAATAATAATAATAATAATAGAAATATATAATAATAATAATAATAATAATAATATATAATACTAATGAATAATAATATATACAATAATAATAACAATATATAATAACAATAATAATAAAATAGATAATAACAATAATAATAAAAACTAATACAATAATAAAACAATAATAATAAAATAATATTAATAATAATATATATAATAATAATAATATAATAATAATAGATAATGAATAATAATAAAATAATAAAATAAAATAATAATAATAAATAATAAACTTATGTTAGTAATATAGATTTTTTTGAGTTAAATTTGTCACTTTTTTAAAATATAAAATAGTAAAATATAAGCCTGGCCAGTAATTCTCAATGCATGAGAGTTCTTAGGATATAAATAATAATAATAACAACATAATACCTAATAAATATATATAATAATAAATCATAATAATGAATAATTAATAATAATAATAAAATAATAAATAAATAAATAAAATAATAATAATATAAGTATAATATTAATAATAATAATAATAAATAGTAAGAATAATAAGAATATGAATGAATAAATAATAATATAACAATAATAATAAATAGATAATATAATTATAATAATAATAAATAATAAAATAATAATAAACTAATATATGTTAAGTAATATAGATTTTTTGATAAATTAATGCTTTTAAGGGACCTTCATTTTTTAAATCATAGTGGTAAGCGTGTATATAATTAGCACATTTATGCGTAAGATGCGTTCTATGTGCTTTCTAATTTCGATAAAAACGGGGGTTGATATTCGAACTATTTCGTAGAGCCTATGACTTCCTTCGAATCTGATTATATGGAGGTGAGTAATAGCAAGTTAACAGTTTATTATGTATTTGTTGTGCTGCTCTTTTAAAGAAGTAGTTTAAGAGGTTTCAAAGTTAAATAAAGGTATTGTAGTATTCATAAAGTTTCAGTAGCGATTAGAACCGTTAAGTCGTTTGCATAGTAATAACCGATTTCATAGCTGATTTGTTAGTTAATGCCGTATATGGAAGGCAGTATACTAATAATAATCATAAAATAATAATAATAATAATAATAATAATAATAATAATAATAATAATAATATAATAATAATAATAAATAATAATTGACTAGAAAGAGATATGAATCTTAAGTTTACATATAAAATTATGAATTAATATTTACAAAGCCTATAAAACAACTACAATATGAATCAACAAATTCTATAAATTATTTAACTAGTGTAAGTAGTATAAATTTGTAAATATACTCTTTTCCTAAGTATTAAATTCATTTTGTGTATTAAAAGTATTCCATAATTGTATTTTTTGTAGTTGTAGTACAGTCATGTTCAAAAGGAAAGGAATTTATATGCCCTAGTCAACATATTTCACAATTTTAGTAGGCAAGACACCATTTTTACCTTGAAGATTTCCATGTAGTGTATAGAAATCTTTAACGCGTCTGATTTCATTATAATCAGGGTCGGCAAACTACAGCCCGGGCCAAATCCGGCCTTCGTCTCTTTCCATCAAGCCACTGAACTGAAATTCACAATACAATGATGAACTCTTAGTGAAGCGAATTCTCAATTCCAAACAATTTGCGCAATATTACGACGAGTCTTTGCGACAGTTTCCAGCAGGCGTTTTTTTTACTAACGGCAGTGCGGAGAAATTCGATCTTTCAAAATCCGCTTGATTGTGCATCGAGATAGCTGCCCCTATCTTCAACACGAAACATAAATCTGCAGTTGATGACTCTCTTAAAAGCAAATTTGTGACGACAAAACGCTGTCAGAATTTTAATGCATGCCTTCTGAAGAATATGTAGACTAAATAAATACGCAAGAAGGCTTTTATCTCGGTATTGGGGTACTTTGACCTGTGAGACACCCTCCTTTCAAAGAAGTTCGGGTGAAAACGAAAGTAAGATCCTCTTAGCGGATGAAAAAACAGTTTGCAGTGATCTTTCTCGTAGAGACAGTGGCCTGGCGCCTGCAGTTTACTGAAATAATGTGCCAAAAGAGAGTTCATTTTCCCATTAACTGAAAGTTGTTTTTTTTTTTTTTAAGTATATATATATATATATATACTATAATATATATTATATATTAATTTTATATATATAAATATAGTATAATATATATATATTATATATTATATATATATAATATATATATATATACTATATTAATATATTAATATATATATTATATATTGTGTGTGTGTGTGTATGTGTGTGTGTGTGTGTGACCATTGGCTCACGAAGACCAAATTTATTTACAATATGGCAATACATAAAAAAAAGGTTTGCCGACCCCCCGCATTATATTAACAAATGATCTGAATTATATTAACAAATATTTTGTCAGCACACGCATGCATCTGCGTCCGTTTCCTCATGTTTATTTAAATTATTGAACTTTATTCAACGTCTGCAACTACATTCATGTTTCAATGGTTCTCGGAGACACCTGAATCGTTATGCCGCATACCGTGGCAAAAAGGTAAAGTGAATAAACTCGCTTTTTTTAACGACGCAGTTTCGACCACTCACGCATTTCCTTGGAAACAACTTCCTAAAAGTTCTCTTCCTGGAATATGACAATGCCCGTGATGTGTAAAATTTATACCTGGGTTCAGCCGTAGAGCGGCTTAGTTACGAGGTATAGGGTTAGGGTCCTGATTCGATCCCCTCGTCCTGATCCTAGTTAGTAATTACCTAGAGAAGTTCCTTTAATAAAAAAATGAATGCAATCGCCTATTAAAAATTTTTTTGAGAACGTTTTTAGATTATTAAAAATTAGAAATTATAGGAATATAAAAAATCGCTTACAGATGATTAGAATATCTATTAGATATGTTTATACTTTATAGGTGTTATTTTATTAGAGATAGTTCTCTATTATAGAGCATTTTGAGGTTGTTCTTTATTTCTTATCATTTAGAGATCGTTCCAGATTAAATGTCATTTTAAGATCGTTATATAATAATAATAATAATAATAATAATAATAATAATAATAATAATAATAATAATAATAATAATAATAATAATAATAATAATAATAATAATAATAATAATAATAATAATAATAATAATAATAATAATAATAATAATAATAATAATAAATAATAATAATAATAAATAAATAAATAAATAAATAAATAAATAAATTGATAAATAAATTTAGAGATTAGTTATCAATTAAAGATTTTTTTCTATTATAAATCAATTGGACCCAAATATTGAATTGAAATTTTTTAGAGATAGAAATAGAAATAGAAATAGAAATAGAAATAGAAATAGAAATAGAAATAGAAATAGAAATAGAAATAGAAATAGAAATAGAAATAGAAATAGAAATAGAAATAGAAATAGAAATAGAAATAGAAATAGAAATAGAAATAGAAATAGAAATAGAAATAGAAATAGAAATAGAAATAGAAATAGAAATAGAAATAGAAATAGAAATAGAAATAGAAATAGAAATAGAAATAGAAATAGAAATAGAAATAGAAATAGAAATAGAAATAGAAATAGAAATAGAAATAGAAATAGAAATAGAAATAGAAATAATAGCTTTTATTTACATCAAATTGTCTGCAAATGTTCTTTTGAGCAAACTTTTTCGAATTAAATTTAATTAACATATGTAGAACGAGGTAATTTTGTCACTTACTATTTTCATCTGTAATATAGACAGTATATATATATATATATATATAATATACTTAGCCAACAACAACAATAGCTAGCTAACTTAGTAATATATATATGTATATATATATATATATAAATATAGATATATATATATATATATATATATATACATATATATATATATATATATATATATATATATATATATATATAAATATATATGTAATAATATATAAACATTTATATCCATATATATGTATATATAATAATATATATATATATATATATATATATATATATATATATATATATATATATATATATATATATATATATATATAAAAATAATTATTTATATATATATATATATATATATATATATATATATAATATATATATATATACATAAATAATAAAATAAATAATTTTGGGTGTTATATATATATATATATATATATATATATATATATATATATATATATATATATATATATATATATATATATATATATATATATATATATATATATATATATATATATATATATATATATATATATATATATATATATATATATATTTTATATATTTTTCTTGTGTGTTTGTGTGTGTGTATGAATATTTTAATGTATTATAATTATTAATATTATTATTATTATTAATATTATTATGTGTACTTTATTATTATTATTAAGGGGAGACTTCATAACTAGACCCCCTACTTTTTGAAAGCAAAATCAAAATTTTCACATTTTTTTTATTATCTAAATTAGTAGAAAAATTCCTCCTGAACATCATGGTGTAATTATTTTTTAAAAATTCTAAATAGTTTTTTAGATACAGAAATTTATTTAGAGAGGTGTCGAACTAAAAAATTTCAATTCCAGTCAAAATTGCAATTCCAGGTTTAGGATCAAAAACTGTTTTATTTATAATTATAGAAAATCTAATTTTTTTTCATATTCTCAACCTCTAGCTCATTCTTTGGATTTTACTCAGTCAAATAAATGGAGCCGGAGCCGGAGCCGGAGCCGGAGCCAGAGGCAGGAGCCGGAGCCTGGGTATATTTTTTATAGATGAAAAATTTATTGGCAGAAGATGTGCTGAACAATTTTCAAATAGTACAGAATCCTTAGTCGGATCCGGATCCGGATCCGGATCCGAAGTCAGAGCCGGAGTCGAAGTCGGAGCCGGAGCCGGAGTATGATTTTTTTCGAAGAATATTTTTTTAGAAGATCTGCTGAACAATTTTCAAATAGTGCAGAAACCTTATTCGGATCCGGAGCTGAAGCCGAAGTTGGAGCTGGAGCCGGAGCCGGAGCCGGAGCCGGAGCCGGAGCCGGAGCCGGAGCCGGAGCCTGGGTATAATTTTTTTCAAAAAAATATATTTTTAGGTGAAAAATTTAATGCCAGAAGACGTACTGAACAATTTTCAAATAGTACAGAAACCTTAGTCAGATCCGGAGCCGAAGGTGAAGTCGGAGCCGGAGCCGGAGCCGGAGCCGGAGCCGGAGCCGGAGCCGGAGCCTGGGTATGAATTTTTTCAAAAAATATTTTTTTAGGTGAAAAATTTAATGCCAGAAGACGTACTGAACAATTTTCAAATAGTGCATAATCCTTAGTCGGATCCGGATCCGGAGTCGGAGCCGGAGTCGAAGTGGGAGCCGAAGTCAGAGCCGGTACCGTAGTTTTTTCGAAAAATTTTTTTTAGGTGAAAAATTTATTGCCAGAAGTGCTGAACAATTTTCAAATAGTGCAGAAACCTTAGTTGGATCCGGATCCGGAGCGGGAGCCGGATTCTGGGTATAAATTTTTTTTAAGAAAAATTTTTTTTAGATGAAAAATTTGTTGCCAGAAGACGTGCTGAACAGATTTCAAATAGTGCAGAATCCTTAGTCGGATCCGGATCCGGAGTCGGAGCCGGAGTCGAAGTCGGAGCCAGAGTCAGAGCCGGTGCAATAGTATAAATTTTTTTCAGAAGAATATTTTTTAGATGAAAAATTTATTGCCAGAAGTCGTGCTAAACAATTTTCAAATAGTGCAGAAACCTTAGTCAGATCTAGCTGAAGGTGAAGTCGGAGCCGGAGCTGGCCGGAGCCGGAGCCGGAACCGGACCCGGAACCTGGGTATGAATTTTTTTCAAAAAATATTTTTTTAGGTGAAAAATTTAATGCCAGGAGACTCACTGAAAAATTTTCAAATAGTGCAGAAACCTTAGTCAGGTGCGGATCCGGATCCGGATCCGGATTCGGAGACGGATCCTGGGTATAAATTTTTTCAAGAAATAATTTTCTTAGATGAAAAATTTATTGCCAGAAGACGTGTTGAACAATTTTCAAATAGTGCAGAATCCTTAGTCGGATCCGGATTCGGAGCTGGAGCCGGAGCCGGAGCCGGAGCCGGATTCAAAGTCGGAGATGGAGTCGGAGCCAGAGTATGATTTTTTCGAAAAATATTTTTAGGTGAAAATTTTATTGATAGAAGACGTGCTGAACAATTTTCAAATAGTTCAGAAACCTTAGTCGGATCCGGATCCGGAGCCGGAGCCGGAGCCGGAGCCGGAGCCGGAGCCGGAGCCGGATCCTGGGTATGAATTTATTTTAAAAAATATTTTTAGGTGAAAACTTTATTGCCAGAAGACGTACTGAACAATTTTCAAATAGTTCAGAAACCTTAGTCAGATCCGGAGCCGAAAGTGAAGTCGGAGCTGGAGTAGGAGCCGGAGCTGGAGTCGGAGCCGGAGCCGGAGCCTGGGTATGAATTTTTTTCAAGAAATATTTTTTAGGTGAAAAATTTAATGCCAGAAAACGTACTGAACAAATTTCAAATAGTGCAGAAACCTTTCTTATAAATATTTTTCAAGAAATATTTTTTAGTTGAAAATGTATTGTGAGAAGACTTGTTGACTAATTTTCAAATAGTTCAAAACTTAGTCGGATCCGGATCCGGAGTCGGAACCAGAGCCAGGTTAGAGCCGGATCCCTGTTTATAAATTTTTCAAAAATATTTTTTAGATGAAAATTTATTGCCGGAAGACGTGTTGAACAATGTTCAAATAGTGCAGAAACCTTAGTTGGATCCGGATCCGGAGTCGGAAACGAAGCCGGATTCTGGGTATAATTTTGTTCCTATAAATTTTTTTTGTGAAAAGTTTATTGCCAGAAGACGTGCTAAACAATTTTCAAATAGTGCAGAAACCTTAGTCGGATCCAGCTCCGGATCTGGAGCCGCAGCCGGAGTATGAAACGGAACCGGATTCTGGGCATAAATTTTTTCAAAAAATATTTTTGTACGTGAAAAATTTATTGCCAGAAAGTACTGAACAATTCTCAAACAGTGCAGAAACTATAGTCGGAGTTGGAGCCGGAGTTGGAGAAAAATAATTATTTTTTTTTCTTTTGGGTTGTAAAAGAAATATATCAAAGGCTTGAATTGATTCAATTGAAAAAGAATATATATATATATATATATATATATATATATATATATATATATATATATATATATATATATATATATATATATATATATATATATATATATAAATATAAATATATATATATATATATATATATATATATATATATATATATATATATATATATATATATATATATATATATATATATATATATATATATATATATATATATATATATATATATATATATATAAAAATAAATAAACATATATAAACACAAATATATATATATATATATATATATATATATATATATATATATATATATATATATATATATATATATATATATATATATATATATATATATATATATATATATATATATATATATATATATTTATATATATATATATATATATATATATATATATATACTATATATATATATATATATATAATATATATATAATATATATATATATATATATATATATATATATATATATATATATATATATATATATATATATATATATATTGGGTTATGAAAGAATCAGAGGTGGGGTGAGGTAGCAAGGGATGGTGTTAGAGTAATGGAGAATGAAAGAGAGTGGAGGGTGCCCTACCTATTATATGCGGATGATTTAGTTTAGTGTGGCGAATCTGAAATAGCTTTGAGGGGATTAGTAGAGAGAGATTTGGCAGGTGTGTAAAAGGAAGGGTTTGAAAGTAAACGTAGAATAGAGTAAGGTTATGGTTTTGAGTGAGGATAGTTCTCTGTGTAAAGTTATGTTAGATGGTGAGCAGCTGGAACAAATGTCTGAGTTCAAATATTTAGGATATATGGTGGATGAAAAGGGAATGGATGATGCAGAATGTAGTATGAAAGTTGTGAATGGAAGGAAGATGGCTGGTGCAATTAAATCCTTAGTGAATGCAAAGGGAATAAGTCTTGAGTGTGCTAGGTCTTACATGACGGTATGCTATTACCTGTGCTAATGTATAGTAGTGAGACTATGGTCTGGAATAAGAGGTACAGATATAAAGTACAGATATAGAACTTCTGCTGGGGCTACACGGCATTTTGATGGGTTGCTCCTGGGTTACAGGAGCAACCAACCAAAGTCAAGCCACGCCGACATGGGCATAAGATGCTTGTTGCGATAAATTTGCAATAATAAGACGATGAAAAATTTCACTAATAAGACTCGAACCATCGACAACAGCGTCGCCGTTAGACAATGTACAGGAGGCTCTACCACTAGTCCGATCTGCCACTCCAGAAAAAGAAGGTATCTCGGAACAGTTTTCAAGTCTCCTGCTTCGATATCACTGCTTTGAAACGGTACTTATTTAAATCCATAGAAGGGTGCTTTTAACCCCTTACTGGGGCTACACAGCATTCTGCTAGTTTGCTCCCGTGTTACAGGAGCAACCAACCAAAGTCAGGCCACGCCGACATGGGAACATCATTCTTGTTGCGATAAATTTGCAATAATAAGACAAAGAAAAATTTCACTCGCGCCAGGACTCAAACCATCGACAACAGCGTCACCGTTAGACAATGTACAGGAAGTTCCACCACTAGTCCGATCCGACACCACAAAAAAAATAAGGTATCTCTTTACAGTTTTCAAGTTTCCTGCTTCGATATCACTGCTTTGAAACTCGATACTTATTTAAATCCATAGAAGTGTGGTTGGAACCCCTGCTGGGGCTACACGGCATTCTTCTTGGGTGCTCCTGGGTTACAGGAGCAGCCGACCAAAGTCAAGGATCGCCGACATGCGCACAACATGCTTGTTGCGACAAATTTGCAATAATAAGACGAAGAAAAATTTCACTCGCGACAGGACTCGAACCATCGACAACAGCGTCGCTGTTAGACAATGTACAGGAGGCTCTACCACTATTGCGATCCGACTCCCCAGAAAAAGAAGCATCTCGGAAGTTTTCAAATTTCTTGCTTCGATATCACTGCTTTGAAACTCGATATTTATTCAAATCCATAGAAGGGTGGTTGGAACCCCTGTTGGGGCTAAACGGCATTCTGCTAGTTTGCTCCCGTGTTACAGGAGCAACCAACCAAAGTCAGGCTACGCCGATATGGGCACAACATGCTTGTTGCGACAAATTTGCATTAATAAGACGAAGAAAAATTTCACTCGCGCCAGGACTCAAACCATCGACAACAGCGTCGCTGTTAGACAATGTACAAGAGGTTAAACCACTAGTCAGATCCGACACCCCAGAAAAAAAGGTATTTCGTTACAGTTTTTAAGTTTCCTGCTTCGATATCACTGCTTTGAAACTCGATACTTATTAAAATCCACAGAAGGATGGTTGGAACCCCTTCTGGGGCTACACGGCATTCTTCAGGGGTGCTCATGGGTAACAGGACCAACCGACCAAGGTCAAGGTACGCCAACAGACGCACAACATGCTTCTTACGACAAATTTGCAATAAGACGAAAAAAATTTCGCTCGCGCCAGGACTCGAACTATCGACAACAGCGTCGCCGTTAGAC
>JABUQX010077221.1:0-32500 GCA_015478945.1 Trachelipus rathkii
CTGAGGCACCTCCTGCAGAATCGGTTGTCAGGGCAGACGGTTTGGGGTTTGAAAACGAAGATTAACTTGTACACATGATGTATCTCTTCGAGCATCTCATCGGCTTCAACTTCGAGGCTACCCGGGGAGACGATGGAAGGCTCAGTGGAGATAACGGATCGCCTCGTTTTGTATGGATCCAACAGAGATGCAGAAGAGTAGGGGAGGCTGACCATATATTACACAGGCATAGTCAAGCTTCGATCGAACAAGGGCGATATATAGACGTAAAGGGAAACTTGCGATTAGCGCCCCAGATTTTGAGGCGAGATGCGTAATAAGTCAAGCGGCCGATGACAAGTTGTTTTCAGTGTTGATGTGTGGGGCATAATGTTAAGTGGTAATCTAAATGAGTCCTAGAAAATTTGACCCGGTAGTTACCGGAATGGGCAACCATATAAGGTTAGGTTCGCTGGAAGAAGGTGGCAAGTTCTTTGGTTCCCTTTTTTCTTAAAAGCACTGCTGAGGTTTTGGTGGCAGAAAATGGAAGCCATGGGAGGTAGGCCATTGTGAAATATTTTCAACTGCTAGTTGAAGTTGCCGTTCGAAAAAAGGCAGCCTGGCACAGGCTATGTATAATGCAGTATCGACATAGAGAGAAAATTGACAGTCGCTGGAATGGAGGTAACAATATTAAATCCGAGAGGAAATAGTAGTACACTTAAAACACTCCCCTGCCCGCCTTAATCCAGAGTAAAGTGGCGTGAACCTGGATAAGCACCGAAACTGGATAGATCTGTGTGACAAAAGGCATTTGATAAAAAGAGGGAGTTGTCCGTGGAAACCAAGCGAATGGAGTTTAAAGGAGAATCCCAGTTCTCAACGTTGTGTCGTAAGCTTTCTTAAGGAAAAAGACACCAAGAACATCCCACCAGTTGAGAAAGGCTTCCCGGATGTCATGGTCTAGTTTTACAAGGGGTCGCAGTTGAGCGATTTTTGCGGAAACCAATTGGAAGTTTGAAAACTTGACGGCTTCACCAGAACAGGGAAGTAAGCGTCAGAACCATTTTTCTCCATTATTTACAGGAGTGCAGGTCAGCGAAATTGGTTTTGGTTGTCCGCCAACTGATATTTTCCAGGTTTGGGAATAGAAATTACAAAAGCTAAGTCCAAATAGATGGAAAAGGAAGATTCGATCAGATTCTGTTATAGTAAATCAGCAAAAATGCTGCCGCCCGAAGTGATGGAATATGACGGAGCATGATGTACGAAATCATGTCTGGACCAAGGGCCACCGTCTTTGCTATTTGCCAATGCAGTTTGATACTCTGCGAGTTTGAAAAGACGGTTATGTAGGATGATTCCCTTGTCGCTGTTGAAAGTCTGGTAGTGCTGTGTCAGTTTCTCAGTTTTTGAAAGGTTCAGTGAAGGCGGAATGAAACTCGAATGGCTAGCAGCCATGCCATCAACAGCAGCAGGAGCAAAGATCGTGTCGGTTGTATGAGGCCCATAACGAGGACTGTGGGTGAGAGTCATTGGAGCGACGAGATATTTTTGTGTAATCTTATATTGGTTATTTTTAATAAAAACAATAACAGTACAAACAATTTTTAACCAGACTACAAAATAACTTGTAAAATTTTCTTTTCAATTAAATCTTATTATTTTATTTTACAACTTTTATAAGAAATAATAATTTAACCATTTTTTTTTCTAAATGTAATGAATACGAGGCTTTTCGGCTCTAATGTGGTAGGCCTCTTCGGTTTGATTTATCTATCGAGAGCAAAGAACAAAAGATCAAAAAAGTTCTATTTCCTTTAAGTTTAATATATATATATATATATAATACTATATATAATATATATATATATATATATATATATAATAATATATATATTATATATATAATATATATATAATTATTATATATATATATTATATATATATATATTTATATTTCTTTTTCTTTCTTCACTTCCTCTTTGCCCCAAGATTGGGGGATAAGGTGCTGTACAAGCATCGGAAAAGAAAAGGAGTAGGAGAATGACACAATTCGAAAAGAAGCCCAGCCTTACCGCCCCTCGTAACCATTATTAGTGAGAGCTGTCACAGCAGATAAATCCACCTAGAGCATCAATAGGACCGCGGAGGACCTCCACACTATGGTAAATCTCAATGTAAGGGTTCATCCCCTGGCCGCAGGTGGGCCAAACCAGCCCCCATAACAAACCCCCGCTTCTCTCCTATCATACTATTTATTCTCGCCTCTCCAAACTCACTTTTTCCTCCTCAGACATTGTTCCACCGACCAATCCCACTTTCTCTTCGGTCTCCCAGGCCGGTCGGTTCCCACACACTCTCCACTTATACATCCTAACCAAACCGTTTTTCCATTTCATCTTTCCACATGAACCAAGACCATCTCAACATACTTTCATTATTCTCTCATTTACCCCTTTCTTCACACACACAACTCTGCTTAATACGTTTCATTCCTCACTTTATTTATTCTTTTCACACCTAGATGCCTAAGATTGTCCATCTGAACACATTGAACTTTGATCTATACTTCTTATTCATGACCATCAGTCTCACTACATACATAAAAGTAAACATACCTCATGTAAGCTCAGCGCACTCAGACTTAGCCTTTACTTCACAACGATTTAATTGCAACCAGCCACCTTCCTGCCATTCAAAACTTTCTACTACACTCTGGCATCATCCGTTCCCTTCTCATCAACACATACCTAAATATTTAACTAGACACTTGCTCACCATCTAACAAAACTCCACACTGAGGACTGTCCTCACTCACAACCATAACCTTAACTCTTATTTAGCGTTTTACTTTCAAACCCTCCTTTTTACATACCCTGTCCAAATCTCTTCCACCAATCCCTCTCAAACTCTCTTCAGACTCGCCACCCAGAACCAAATCATCAGGTAGGGCACTCTCCTCTCTCTCCATTCTCCATCATTCTAACACATTTCTCTGCCACCCTTTAAATTTTTCATAACCCATCCATATAACAACTGAATAACCAAGGAGACATACACAACCCTAGTCTCACTCCGCTATTAATCATAAATCACCATTGACACATTTATTCTTACACATTGACTGTCGATCACTATCGTCATATATACTTTGATTCCATTCAGAAGCCTAACCACCACACCTGTATTAAAGTATCACTTAATACTGCATAAAAAGCTTCCTATTAACTCTATCTATCATTCGCCTGTTGTAAATTCATAACACCTAAATATAATTTATTCTTCTTCTCCCTCATTTTCTCAATGACATTTGTTTCAATGTAAGATTTGATCCACACATCCTCTACCTACTCCTAAACGCACCTTGTTCTTCCACCAATCAGTCTTTCAGTCACTCGACGCAACTTCTTTCGACCAAAATACAGCATATACCTTCCCGTACAACACTACAATAAACTATTTTCCCTATAATTTCTACAGTTCCCTTTTCTCCTTTTAACCACTTATACAAGGGTAACCTATTAACCTCTCCTCCAAATCACCTTGGAACTATACCTCCATAACGCTTATACAACAACTTTCAACCAATCAATACCGCATCTCGCCCCGCTCTTGATCATTTCACCTAGTAATTCATCTACCGTGCAGATTTACATTCTTCAAACTTTCCTAACCTACCCATTACTCCTCCTTACTAATACCTCATCCCGTCCAAATACCTATTCCTCTTGGCACCATCAAAACACACACATTCACTAACCCTCTTCATTACTGTTAAATATTGTGCAGATTTTCGAAAAGTGTTCTTTCCACTTTCCCCTCACATCCATTTTCATCAGTTACAAAAGCACCATCCCTTATTCATTATTCTAAGCAGATTCCCCTTATTCCTCATATATATCCTTTCGGCTTCCTTCCAGAAGAGCTTCCTATTCCTTGTATGTCCTCATTCATCCTCACTTCAAACTGTTCATTTACCTCTTGTTTTCTCCTCGTATGCAACCTTTTAGTATTTCTTTTTCCTCCTTATATAATCCCAAACATCTTTCTTTTGAAACTCATCATTTGCTTTTAGTAAGCATTAACCCACGCTTCTTTTTTTTTACCTTTAACCGCTTTCATCACCTCGTCATTTCGACCATTCGCTGTTAACATTCTTACTTCCAAAATTTAGCAACATCCCACACTTCATTTGCACTAAACTTGAACTAATTGCTCCTTTTCATGTTGCCGCCCGAGATTGTTCAGTATCAACTTTGTTCCATTCAAAAGATCAACCGATTACTAGCGCGCGCTTCTTACTCTTAATTCTCCATATTTCCTTCCTTTCACTTAACTTCTCATTCACTATATTACCTATATATCATTAAGCTTTATTATATACTTATTAATACTATATATATATATATACCTTATCTGAGTATCACCTATAGTGCAACTTTATACTCATTCTCCATCCATGAGAATGAAAAATAAATAAAATTTTTACAATAATATAGATACATATATATAACATAATGATAATTTATAGCTACGTATATTACATTCCACTAATTTATACCTAAACCCCCCGTACTATATTTATATATAGGGCTATATTTATACTCATTCACATATATATATATATATAATATATATATAATATAATATATATATATATATATATATTAATATATATAAATTTAGAATTTACATATACACACTCACATATACACATCCTATCATAAACATCCAACACATACTTCAACCCAACACAAAATCAATCAACATATCAATTACAATACTTCGTGAGAATACCATCTATCTACTACTCAACATAATCTAGTATGACTTATGGATACTCTTGTGTTTAAAGAACACACATACCTTTCTCTAGAGTTCCGCGTTACTTCTCTCTTCTATAGAAATCAAATGGGAGAATTCGATCATCTCATTTTCTATATACCTCACACTATATATATATATATATATACTATATATAATATACAATTTATAAATACACAAATACGAATGTGTTTAATTAAATATATATATTATATATATACCAAATTACTTCCTTTTTGAATTCACCTTATCCATATATATACCATTCTAGAGTCCCTCACCAAATTAAATTAAATCTATATATTCATGTATAGGCTCTCACTAACTTTACACCATCCCAGAACATATCTATTCAAATATATCCTCAATATAAATAATACTACTCGTACTCTCTCACTATCATAACGTATTTTTACCCTCAGATGGACGCATACGTAACTAAACCATAAAACACTACTACTATATTACCCCTTTTCATAAATTAAATATTATATAACATTAGAATTATCTAGGATCATTACACACACACTCAAAAGTTCATATCTCCATATAGCTTTTTGTTATATACCACAGGTTCAACTCATCATAAAATAATGCAATCATCGCTTCTCTCCCTCTCTCATTCTCTTTCTACCATACTACAGCCACGCACGACATATTCATACACATCTACACACCTTCAATTTCTACTTTTCCTTTATCTTTAACATGCAATCCGGTTGATTTAAATCATAATATTATATATATATGCCCATTACTAAATAACATCCATCACCTCTCTCTTATTCTCCTCAACATTTTATATTCTCTGACCAATTCCATTGATACTCACATTATAACGATTCAATTACAATTTCCGCCGAAAGTAGATAAGGTCGTTTATACGGCGATCACTAGACCATATACTCCGAGGCATGCATCAGCATTCCATAGCTAAGATGATAGGAGTGTAAGTGTGCAGTACCTAACCAACTACCAACTGACCCCTCTAGTTACTGAACTTTACTAATACTAGACTCACACCAGGCTACATTATATCGAATGTGGAATATATTACTTTTACTACCCGCACTAAATCTCAGAGTGAGAGATTATTGAGTATATAGATAAGGAGTATTAGAATGTATATACTCTTGAGTAAGGTGTTATTAGAAGTGGGGCTGTGTACTTTATCATGTGTATAGTGATATGTGGATAAATGCGTGGTTAGTAATAATGTTCCTGGAGATGGTGGTGAAGAATATGAAGCAATAAGTAGAGAAGTGTGAGCGCACCATTAAATATAAATTGAGGTAAGGTATAATTCTATATCACAGTTCGAGTATGCGATGATCTCCTCTCATATTAATATATTATATATATATATTATATAATATATATATTAACCATATTATATATATATATATATTAATATATATAATATATATATTATATATATATAATTAATTATTATATAATATATATATATATATATATATATATATATAATATATATAACTATATATATTGAATAATATATATATCTGACTATTATAGGCATTCCTGGAGTTGGATATGCAAGTCATGTGGAGTAAATAATCAGAATGAGTATAATACGACTAATAGATCGTGAGAAACTAATATACGCCTTTGCGGGATTTGCCCAGTACCGTTTGTGGGCACCTGAGTGTGTATAGGTATAGGTGCAGAGCAGTATCGACGAATCGAGGAATATCATTGACTCAATTGGAGATGATTGTATCCTCTGGATTGTATATAAAGAAGAAATTAGATATATGCTATCACTGTTACACTGCAAGAAAAGTGGCTTCCAATTCAGTTAGAAACCTTACGACGGTAATAGAATAAAGAGTAAGTTGTACAGTAGTGGTGTCTTTGTTCGGGATAAGTGGCGTGGGTACGTTCTAGGGATAAAGCTAAGATCTGGAGAGCTATACTAGATCATGAGTTTTCCTGTGTTTCGATATTTGTTTGTCGCACTCGAGGAGGTTATCATCGTGAGTTTTATGCAACACTCTGTGCTCTTGTCTCTCATATTTGCTTTTATTAAAATATTTTTTCTCAAATAAAAAACTTATTTTTAATACCACATATATAACTTCTTTTCCATGAATGAACAATTATAACAATATATTTATTAACAATATTAAGCAGAATGAATAACATAAATATGTTGAAATAACAGGTAATGGTATGACTTGAAAGGCGACATATTTTATAAGGAAGAGTATTCTTCTACCCACAAAAGGTTACTAAGGTCAAAAGACTAATAACATACTCAATAACCTATTCTCCAACTAGAATACTTCATACCTCATATAAATAAGTGATTACGGCTTTGAATTGTGGGCCTATATATCATCGTGAAGAATCCCCTATAATAATCTGAAATCATATCTATATATAGATTGGTTTAATTCCCCCTTGAACCACACAGCACTATTTTATAATTGTTACTTTAACTAAGCTGTAGTAATACTATCAGAGATTTTACACAAGCAAAGTGCATGAACAGCCTCCTCTACTAGTTTAAAATACTCCATAGGCTTAAGTGAATACTATCTATAGGTTCAGTATATGTTGCCTATAACATAGTATCAGTATAATAGGTAGATGACTAAAATTGAATTACCGTATTATTCCTTCTGTATATATACTACATACACATACCACGGGGAGGTAGTTACATGGTGGTGGACCACAATGGAGACAGATCCAGCTTATATAGCTGGGAGTTGAAGAGGATCAGACTTCCGGAAGGGGGAATCAGAGCATAGTCACGTGATACGACGGTATGTGCTAACTAGGATAACTGAGATGAAGAGAAGGAGTGCAACTAATGTGTTGAGAACATTAGAGATTTTAATTTAGGGAAACATTGATATGAGATGGCGGGTTGAGGTGAAGAGTTCGATAAGAGCGATATATTTAAAAATAGTCCCTGGGATTATAACCCTCAAGTGTTGATAATAGAGAGATGGGAGGAATGTATGGATAGAGATAGAAAAGTAGAGAGTAAGGATTAGTGAAAATAAGTGATGGGTGTGAAAGAGGAAAGAGATGTATATAGGAGAGAAATAGTAGTGAGTTGAGCGAGAGGGTGGTAGCACACTATGCTAATCCGTACGTATTGCGGATGATTTGGTTTTGTGTGGCGAATAAGAAAAAAGAATGAAACATTTTTTGTCACTTTCGTTTGGTTGGATTTATCTCGGAGATGTATATGCGGATAAGGATTGATAGAGGAGTACTTTTGTCTGGCGAGTGTGTGGGTGTCTTCCATCGCATTGTGGCGCTCTAGAAAAGCCACAACATATGTATCTTGATAAATGTAACGAATTGAATGGGCAGATTGATTAGCATATCTGAGGCAAGTATTCAGGTGGTGAAAGTTTTATGTTTAGATGGTGAGGCAGCTGGAAACAGTGTCTGAAATTCAAATATTTAGGGTATTATGTGGATTGAGAAGGGAACGGACCGATGCAGAGTGTAGTAAGGAAAGAAATGTAACCATAATGAGCAGGAAGGTGCTGGTGATATAAATCGTTGGTGGAATGTAAAGGGACTAAGTCTCCTGAGTCGCTTGTCAGGGTCCTTACGACAGGAGTGATTAATGTTTGTACTCTGAGTTAATTGTGAGTATAGTAGTATAGAGACTAATGGTCTGGATAAATAAGAAAGTAGCTATAGAATCTAAGTTCATTATGTTAGTTTCAGATGTACAATCTTAGGGGTGGCTATAATATACTTGTATAAACTTAGTATAAATAAATGATAGGTGATATGACTTATAGAGGAGGTGTGGTGTGAAGAAGTGAGGGAATTAGAGTAGTAAATTTAATGAAAGTATGTTGTAGAAGGTTTGGTCTATATGGAAAGGGATGAATGATAGTTACGGTAATTGGTTAAGTACGGATTGTAAGTGGCGAGTGTGTTGGGAACCGACCGGCTGGGAGACACAAGAAAAAAGTGCGATTGAGTCAGTATAAAGAAAAGAATCTTAGAAGATATTAATATACGTGAGTTTGGGTAGATGAGGCTGATGAAATGAGAGGTGTTAAATAACAGTGATGAATAGGTCATGGGTTGTGAGAGGGTAGTGGTTGTGGCCACTACTATGGGTCCAAATGGGATGTATAACCTACACCTGATATACAGATCTAACCATAGTGAGGGTCCATAACGCTGTCCTCCAGATGACAGCTCTATTAGGTTGAGATATTTTTATCTAGACTGCGACGATATTCTCACTTATTTAAATGGGTACTGATAGTAGGGGCGTATAAGGCTTGAGGGCTTTCTTTACGATCACTTTGAGTCATGTTCTTCTACTGCTTTTTTACCTTTTCCTGTATAGCTCGTTACACGCACTCTAACATGGGAAGACGTTGGAGTTCAAATTTGTAAGAAAAGTAAAAGAAAGACTCTCATAAGATATATATTAATATATTAATTAATATATATATATATATTTATATTATTATATATAATAATAATAGATATATATATATTAATATATAATTATATATATTAATATATATATATATATTATATATATTAATATATATTATATATATTACTCTTATTTTATATCAAGATTTATATATTGTTATTAATTATTTAATATATATCTATATTAACTTATATATATATATTAACTTTTTAATGGTCATATATTATCAATAACTTTCTATAAATATATCAAAATGATTGAAAACGGACTTAACTTACCAATATATAATACAAAATGAATCAAACCTTTAAAAACGATGATAATTAATAAAAAAGTGAATAACCAACCAGGCAATCGGGACAATGACCAAAATCATCCTGAAAAAGGGCTGGGTGAATCATTCCACTGCACAATTTTTTTATTTCTTCAGATAATGATTTTGCAACGTAAACAACCCTATATTACTAGTTGAAGATTTATCATACTTTATATATTGAGGGTGCAAATATATAATTAAATCTTCATTGAAGTAGGCTACTTAAATTATCCTCATTATTCATTATCGCTGCTTATATACCCATTTTCCGTTAGTAATAGATTAATCATTATTCTATTTTGAGAATTAAGTCTTCAATTTTCCTTTTTTTCTTGGTAAGCGTCAGACGTTGAATCATATATATATAATAGGGGGGTTTATATTCTACCCCCTCCACATCATCGTTCTTGGTGTCATGAGTACCATTAGACTCGGGTTCCGAGGAACCTGCTGCTGTATCTTCATTTTCATCGTCCGCAAGAGCCCTCTCTAAATCGTCGAATTCAAATTCTTTTCTGTAAACACTCAGCGCTAATTTGGCCCAATTTGCAATGGTAGTGATGCCTATGAAGGTTGTATCACTTAATAAATAAATGTAAAGAAATATTTATTTAGAATTTTTTTATAATTATTTAATAATAACGCCTGCTACGGGCGCTCAGGAAAGTTTGAGTAATATATATCAATACGCATTTCAGAAAAGGGAGTCTGTTTACCTTCCGTTATATTATGGGTTATTTTTATATACTACTGGGGGAAGAATTATAAAACCTTGTACACTGCGACTACTTTTGAGTTAGGCGGCTGTTTGGGATATAATATTGAGCGCCTTTAATAGTTCGAAATTATTACCTGTGGTCCCCCGTGTTTAACCTATATAGATATATATACCTTGATGCATAATAGGGAATAAATGGCGTATTAGTAGTATTATTTTTTTATTTTAATTTTTTTTATATACAATAATTATAAACAAGAAATTAATAATATAATAATAATAATAATATAATAATTAATAATATAATGAATAATCATAAAATTTAATTTATTTAATTATGATAAAATAATAAATTTATTAAATAAATAATAAATAATAATATATATAATTATAATAATATATTAAAATAAAAACGTATCTCTACATATAACCCCAGGAGGTCATACGACCTATGTCAGTGGGACCCATTCTAGAGATATATATTATATATATAAAAGGTCCTTTAGTATTATCCATCAGGGCATATCAGACTATTTACCCGCTCATGGCTAGCCAGTAGCCTATGCGGATGCCGGAGAAGCTTTCCTCAGTAGTAGCAAGGCACACTTACCATAATTATATATACTCATCTAACGTCTGAGTGAGATCGAAGCAGAGTATATATTAGAGAGTAATAATATTTTGCTTCATATAAACAAATTATTAAATTAAAAATAATAATATCATAATTAATAATATATATAAATAATAATAATAATATAATAATACTATAAATAATAATAATAATATTAATATAGAAATGTAAATATATTTAATGTTTATTACAGTTTTTTCACTTATTATTTATTAAGTTTTTAGTTATTCTTATTCATCATTTTACAATGACATATATATATATAAAATTTTACAAAATAATAAAAAACAAACTTAAAAATATAAACTTCATACCTCTGTTGTTCTTTTAATGATTGTTTTTTAACTCTAGTTTATCGCAAGTTTTAATTATTCCTTTATATAAGAGTATAAATGATGTAATAAATGCGTATATTGCTACTACACGTCTTTCAGAAAGCTTCTTCTGGAGAGTAAACAACAGGGATTTTGGAATCCGAGAGATGAATACCACATTTTGAATTTAACAATTCTTAAACATTTTAAATAACAATAAATTTAATTGTTACGGTAACTTACTTATTATCTACACTCTGAATATTTAAAAAATAAGTAATTAAAATTAAATAAATAAAAAAATAATTTAAAGCATAAAAGCTAATAGTTATTCCTTTAATGTATTTTATCGTAATATCATGTAAACCTACAGTATAATAAGCAATGCATTTAAAATTTAATCCATAGATTAAAGAGCATTTTATTTATTTTTTTAAAACAAACAATAAATCAATATTGTTTAATTAATTATGAGTCCTTTTTGCATGAGTAAAATTCAACTACTAATTGAGTTAAAGTTAAAATTAGATATATTTTTTTAAATACCAAAAAAAATAAAAGTTATTTCATGAGATAAATATTTATAAAAGAATAAATTTATAAAGATATTACAGTAAAAATAAGAAACACACAAATAACAAAAATTGGCACTTTATAATTTAGAAAATAAAAATTACCCACAGTGAAAATAGAAATAATTACATCACATAAAGAAATTAATATTGTTCCTTCCAATAATTTACTTGTAAATATAACTACAATTTCATTCGTCAATAATAGAATTTTGATGATTTTTTATTATTACCATTATAATTTGGTAATATGAATTGTGGACTGTACATATTTTTGTTCATAACAGTGATTCTATTGATTTGTATCATAAAGATTTTTGTAGCTGCTATCAATGCCAATAAATAATTTTCCTAAATAAATAAATAACCCCTTTCACACGATCTATATACTATAATTGTGTCGGTAGACATTTCTGCTATTTTCAATACATGTGTATACCCCTTTAAGATGTATGAGGAGTATTCTGTATATACGGTCAACATTATTTTTAAAATTGCAAACTAAATTTAATCTAATAATATTTTAAAGGATTACATTGCTCACATACACATCAGTACATATTAAAAAATATTAATTATTAAATAATAATAATTTTATTTACCTAAAAACTTCAGATTTTGAAATGCATTTCTGGAACTTGTAAAAGTCTTCCGCTCGTTAACCAGTTCTTGTGTTTCATCACCAAGGTCCCCTTCGCGAGTAGAGAAGGTTGAGGTACAAATTTAGCTTCCTTCGAATTAAACACATTCGCTACAACGTCGTGAGACTTCCTTCATTTCCATATTATTATTATTAAGCATTCACACTTACTAAGCCAATCTTCGAAGCAGTTTTATTATCGAGCTCTCTCTTCACCATCATGACTTTTCTATAATATTATATGCTATGCAGTTGCCTGAGTAATAATATAATAAATATAAATATAAGAAATAAATAGAATACAGTAATTTATGACATATTAAAAGTTATTAAATTAATATAATATTAAATTAAATTTAAATACAACTTTTAATGTTCTTAATGATAAAATAATAAATTAAAAACTATATAATTATAATATTAAAATATTAAGAAAAATATATATATAACATCTAACATAAATAATTTTTTTTTATATCGTTCATAAAATATTATTTTACATTAGTAAACACGATACTCTATCTATTTAATACCAGCTTTGGTCATACTGAGATCACCGTCTAACAAGTAATCAATAGAAGGTAAATAAGAAGTGACTGAACATATATAATAATAATAATTAATATATAAAGTCAAAATTATGAAAACAGAAAGCATGTATAAATAGCTATAAAATGTGATATCAGATGAATCGAAAATACTAAAGACACCGCGCCGAATGTTTAAGGCCGTAGGATGTTGCCCACCTACTGCTCGTGAGTGAATTCATCGCCAATATTTAAGCACTGCGTGGAGTGTAATCTCCGCTGTAGCAGTCTTACAATTGAATAGACTGTCGATAGGTATCACAAGATAGAGGGCGAGGGTCCCTTGCCGAAGGTATGAGCATACATTTGAATACTGTCAAGGAGAGGACTCGTAGGCTAGTGAACATTATTTACCTACATCGTCAAGGATGTCACTGTTGCATTTGTTGATGCATGAAGCATACAGGGACACTCAAAGATATATGGGCCCCGGTACAAAGCAGCATAGCCCGGCCGTCCCCATGATTTTAGACGCCGGTTCGGTAAACACTGGAGTTTATCCGCATATGAACTGCTAGAGCGCAGACAAGAATGACGCTCTTTCTTATACTGGCTGCGTCGGTCTCGACTAGGAAAATTCGGCAGGTAAAGAAGTCGATTAATCCGGCGAACCAACAAGGCAGACTCGCGTCACGGGAGGCAGGAAATTAAAAACTAGAGATGCACGTTACACACAATCGTCTGAGCAAGGTATTGAGTAAGCAATTTAGCGAACAGGGATATTGAGTACAAATGCTAAAAATGCCACGAACTTGTTTTGTAAAGAGTCAGTAATCAGGATTCTGAGATCCTCTTCTCGCAGAAATCGCCGTTGCCTCACGTCGAAAATTGACGGTATTAAATCATGGGGTTTTGCAAATGAGAAGGATATACTATAGGTTACGACTATATATTCTTTCCCTTCTCAGTATGAATATTAGCGGACCACTCATACAACTCACCCTATCCGCGTTCAATATCTCACAGGCTCACCGTGGAAACGATGGAATAGTTCAGGTGGAGTATGTGGGTCGCCTCGTTTTTGGATGGAATCTAACAGATGTAGTAGAATTGGGGGCAAAGAGCCCTGACCATATATTACACAGCCATAGTCCAATTGATTAAGGATTACGCGCAACTCACTAATGCGATTCTATGGTAAGACCTGTGCACATTTGTAGATTTTCGCAAATGCTCTTAACCCTCACTGATTTTCGCGATCAGGTCGAAGAATGACTATAATAGGAGCTTACACGCCGCACGATACAAGATCTGTGTTTCTCATTAGCTGTTTTTAAATGTGCAGTGGCGTATGTAGGTGACTTATCCAGAATATGGACCTGTGAAAGTAAAAGTAATCGGGCATGAATCCATATGTGGTTTAGGTTCAGCTGAAGCGAAGTCAAAAATTGTAGCTATGGTTCTTCGACTCCGGTGTTATGGTTTGTTCTCATATTAGTGTATCTATTATTGTAGCACTCTTGTATTTTATTGGTGTTGTGGTTCACGTAGAGAGGTTGTGTTGTGAGATGGTGGATTAGCTCGAAAGCACAATATCCTATTTTAGTGTCTTCACGTTCACATTGTAGCAAAATGTCTACTCTCTAAACTGGCTAGTTAGAGATTGTTCCAAGGAATAAATTAAAATAAGTCTGGCATTAGGCAAATAATGTAAACGCCAGGTTATCAACACACTACCTCAGAGAAGACTTCAAACCGCCACTGGGATGTCGTAACATCAATTCATGTAATGAATCTGAATCCTGAAAGAGCCAAGACATAACACTTAAAAGAGAAGCGACTTAGCTCTACCCTTTACATCCACTCGAAAGGATACCGGATTCTTCAATCTCCCTCTGTAGTAAGCTGCTCACGTGATACGAAGCAGCATCACGCCTCTATTCAGTACTTGGATAGATACCCGTACGCTTGACAGTACAGGACCATTGTGTTTACTCATAGAGAGATGGAAAGCTGACCCTCCGAAACTCCGAGCGTGTGAACCTTAAGGAACACCCTACCCTGGTTCTCCATGTTGTGTGATAATCCTCTCAAGGTCAAAAGAGACGCCAAGAATTATCCCGCCAACTAAGAAAGCCTCAAAGATGTCATAGTTCAGTCTCAATAAGGGATCGGATGTCGAACGATGTTTGTGGAAGCCAACTGGAAGCTTGAGAAAGCATGGAGACTCCAGAACAGGAAGAAAGCAGCCCTCAACCATTTCTCCATTATTTTGCAGGTATGGCAAGTCAGCGATATTGGTCTTTGGTTGTCTGCCAACTTCGGATCCTTTCCGGGTTTGGCAATGGGAATTACAAATTCTGTTTTCTACACAGATGGGAAAGAAGATTCAATCCAGATCCTGTTAAACAGATCCAGCAGGAACGCTGATGCAGAAGGGTGAATGTGACGTAGGATTATATATGGGATGATGTCTGGGCCTGGGGACCGTCTTTGCAATTCGCCAGTAGTTTGATATCCTGGAAGTGTAAAAAGACGGTTATCAGTATGGCCTTCCACCTTCGCTGTTGAGAAGTATGGCAGTAGAGTGTTAATTCTTAATATTTGGAAGGCCTCAGTATAGCGGGAATAAAGCTATATCCTAATACATCTGCGAGAGCTGATGGAGCTGAGATCGTATCGGTAATATCATATCCATAACGTAGAACTGTGGGTGGGATATTGTTACAGTAGTGAGATATTTTCTGCCCAACATTCCACACTGAAGATAGGGGAGTTGTGTAGTTGACAGTCGAAGTATAACTTCGAAAGTATTGTTTACTATTGATTCGGCGAGATCTCTCTGCAACCGCTTTGAAAATAATCATGTTTGGAGTGGTGCGGGTCCGTTTATATTTCATGTAGTTTTTTCTTCTTCCGGATAGATTGTGCACACTATTGGGACCACCAAGGATGCAAGTTTCTGCTACTATGATGAAAACCTGATGAAAGAAGTTAAAGGCTGCATAAGTGGACAGAAACCGCTCATTAAAGGGAGAAAGTGGGATAACCGTGGCTTAATAAAAAGGGGCCCACTCCGCTCGATTATAACACCAGCGGGAGTGAGGTTCTAACACCGGGCTCGGTGTGAGTTCGTGTAAAGGTAATGGTCACTGCTGTACAAATAATCGAAGCCGGACCGTGAGAAGCGATCCATAAGAGGATAGGAGCAAAGGGAAATATCTATGCAAGTAGAGTGTATACCCAAACGTTCGAAGGTAGGAAGTCCAGTGCTGAGGCATCTTAGAGAAAAGGGGACTAGGAGATCGACAATGATCTTAGCCTTGGGCGAGGTGACGAGGTTGAAATCTCCTAATATGACAACAGGGGGGGAGGGGGTTTGCTGGAAAAGGTTGAATACAGCGGCCCTAGTAAACTCGTTACTAGAAGTCAAGTATATCGAATATACAGTGAAATCGGTGGACAGATGGACTCGTGCTACCACTGCATGAAGTCTAGTTCGAAGAGAGATTGGATAAGGGACAGACTTATGAATGAGAATTCCGGCGCCTCTCCTATCACTATCACGTTCTATAGATGTTAACGATGGAAGAAGTCGCGATAACAATTTAAATTAGAAGGGAAACCTCATTTCGGAACTGGAATCCATGTGATCCAGTAGGGTATAGAATCCTTTAAGGGTGCTGTGATAGGAAGCTCTAAGGAAGAGGTAGGAGAGGATTCGTAAGAGCTGGAATAATCCAGCAGGCTATAAGAGGGCTGGTTGGTGGGTAATTCGACAGCTGTGGTTGGTTGGAAAAGTCTATTGGTGTCAATATGTTTGTCTCGGGAACAGAGTTGCAGCGAGGTCTCTTCTAAGTTGAGTTTTTTACAGCGGAGGTCGATGTGTCCTACATTAGGAATTCAGATGCCTTATTTTTTAGTCTTTTTCGTTTCGTGTCTAGTCTTTCATTTCCACTCAGGAACATCCATTCCCGGAGAAGGAGCAATGGTGGGAGACATATTAAAGATAATAGACGCAGGTCTCTTAACTGAGTTTGGTGAACTCATCGCAAAGGCAGAGGTACGCTCTCCGAGTTTGTTAGAAGAGGGAGAGCACTTAGGCCCGCTACTGGTCGGACGAAAACCAGTAATCGTGGTATGACCGTTATCAGCATCTTGGTCATGAGATTGGATCGCAGGCTACTTTCGGATTATTTGAGTAGTTGGTAATACAGGCGATGAAGCCGGGCAGGTTGCAGCAACTACATGGGTCCGCTGGAGTTGGTTTGTAAAATTCTGGAATGGGGTTGTGTAGGTGGGTTAACAAGCGGAGGAGCGGAAGCTTCTGCAATTTCAGCATAAGAGTGCCTTTGTCGTGTAGGATATTTGTCTTTGAGCTGGTATATGGAATCTCTCCTACTAAATTTCTGCATGGTATATAACTCCAATATATCTTCAAACAGGTAGGACGGATATTTTAAAGGAAGGTACGCCGTGGGCTGCTGCAGTGTGGTGTGTTTTCGCAAGGAATGTGAAATTCTTCAACGCAAAGAGAGGAGATTTCACGCGGTTCTCTACAGCATTTTCGGGGATGATCAAACCGCTGGCACTTAAACAACGTCTTGGTCGGGGAATAAACAGGCGGACACTGTAGCTTGTAGACCCTATTTTCACCTTTGTAAGTGAATAGGGGGTGTTAAAGGTCAGCAGCAAGCGAGAATTTGGGATGTCAAGGGAGTCTTGACGTAGGAAAATCCTGCATAAATTTACAGCAGGAATTCTTCTCTTGGAGACGGTGTAGAATAAAAGCAGACGTTAGTGATAAGTAGGGGGGAGGGGTCTTGAACTACTAAAGCTTTCTCAAGGGTATTGCTGAGAATTATAATTCTATAGTCGGAAAGAAGTTTGGACATTGGGGATCGCAGTAAATAGTACATTGGGAATGATGTGTCCGTTAGCCGTTCGGGAGGGAAGGGGTAACAGCATGAGGAGTAGACAAGTGAGAACGACTAGGACGGGGGTCACCTTATCGGGATTGCCTCAACCGTTTGGGCACCTGGGAAGTCGAGGGCGTGCCAGGAAGAGGTCTTCCTGGTGAAGTGGAGGGAATTGTGGCAGAGAGTATTCCAAAATTCGTTGTCCATTAATCATCACATGGTCTTTTCCTAAGAATTAAACAAGTCCGAGGCAATTTATTTGTTTCCATGTTATATTTTTTAAAAATGGGGTCCCTGATGCTAGGTCGTGAGCAGCGAATCAAGAACGTGCTATGCAACTCCCACCCCATCAGCACAGATGACTCTGGGTGTCCCTCCCATAAAGGAAGTGTGGCAGCGGCGTTCACCAACCTCTCTGGGATAATAATAATAATAATAAAAAAGATAGAAACTGTGGTGAAGGAAGGGGATTGAAAGATCTGGACAATTAATTCGAAAAATGGGAAAGGAAAAAGACTAAAGGATTTCGAATGTGAGACAAGGTCACATAAATGCTGGGGCCCGGGGAGCGAACAAAAAAACTAATATTGGTTTTTATCACTATGTGAAGTTTTAAGTTGTAACACTAACCATAACTTCATACTAAAAATCAATACCCCCTGCGGCTTAATAATACATAATAATAATAATAATAATAATAATAATAATAATAATAATAATAATAATAATAATAATAATTAATGAATATTAATAATAATAATTCTACTTCTTTTGAAATCGAACATGGAACCTATTTGAAATATAATATAATAATAATATATATAGTATATATCTCAATATTTGAGTATATATAATAATTATAAAATACAAAAATTACATCACATCAAAATAATAATAATAATAATTAATATGTATAATACATGAATCAATTTACAAAAGACGCTAATGACAGATATTGGATAAATATTATAATTTACCAATATATAATAAGGAAAGCGCTGTAGTTACAACGGGTTACTATGGACTTCAATGAGAACTTCACTTAATATTCTATCGCGGGAGATTTCTTGCCTCTTATAATACAACAATGATTCCAGCGGTTCGGGAGATCGCTCATAGTGACCTCCGCCTAAGTAATGGATGTGAAAACTGGTAAGTGTGGTTGTACAAGTAAAACACATATACTAGATAAAAATCCATCGTTAGACCTCACCAAATATTAAACCACGTAACTCCATTCCTAAACGACGCCGTCTAGATGAATGTGTGTGGTTTTGGACTTGGATTTTGGACCATCAAGAACAAGGCAACTTAGTATTTTGGGGATGAGGTATTATAAGTTACCTGAGGAGCAGGAGGTAATGGGTAGGCTGAGAAAGTTGAAGAATGGTAATCTGCAGGTATACGATGCTTCTCACACAGCATCAAAATTAACTATAGTCTGTATCCACATTCGAAATCAATTACATCACAACTAACATCGGATGGTCTAGATATAGATGGTGATTCTTATGAATGAGGATCTTCTTGTGAGTTAAAGAAAGTATTAAACTCTTGTTGACATACTCACTTAACCGTCTCTGCTTCTATACACAGGAAAATGGCAATATATCACGTTCCCAAGAGGTGCAATTCCTGAGCCATTCTCATATGTGCGTACGCTGAGAGACACGTACAAATAAAGTCCAACTCAAAAGTCAGTTCTTGTTATACCATACTTTTTTGATCACCTTATCAAAGCTCCTCTCCATCTTCATCCCAATAACATATTCCAGAAATTACCTACTCAGAAAAAGAGTCTGTAACTCTCTTCAAGATTGAGGGCCAGAACTAGAGATGGAGCACGATAAACTGGTATGAACACTAAAACCACTAATAGGTTGGTTATTATCCTTATTATCAAAACTTCAAGTTGTTAATCTCATTAGAATTTGGTAGTAGCCGAAGAGGTATCGCCACAAAAACCAAATCTACCATAATGCTGCCTGTACCACAGGTTTCACTTTCGATGTATGTATGATTACCAAACTCCCGTTCTCTGCGTCGCGGCACGATCGTGAACTGGAGGTGACAATTTTCATGCCTGAAACCGATGTGACGATGTAAACGAACACAAAGAGTTGCGCTTTTCACGACAAGTGCAGATCAAAATCAGTTTACAATCCGTTGTTTGTGTGTTCAATAACAATTGTGTTCTAGTCTACAGTGAGACACAATATTGCGAGAAAGTTGCCACCGAAAAAATCATGATTGAGATACAAATTGAAGGTACAGAACGAAGAATATAAATCAACACTACTTTAGTCTCGCTTCTTCTTCCTTTCTAAATGAGGCACACTATCACATATATACAATACTGAAGCTATGACCTAGTTAATTAGTAATATTAATAGTAAAGTTATAAATAGGCGTAGATTCTTATATGGTAGTAAGGTTATTAGTATTAAGTGGTAATTAATATATATTATGGTATGTTTTGGTAGGTAGGGTATATACTTTACCCTGAATATAATAATGGAAATACAAAGTATTAGTAATGTATATATATATATAAAATCGATTAAGTAGGTGAAAATAAGGTCGAGTTAGGTATTTAAGATTTGATTGCTTGCATAAAAATGCTTTTGCATTATTAGGTAATTTATAATAATAGCTACGGATAGTTGTGTTTAATGTCTCTTTATTAGTATATTTCCCAATAGGCTTGTTAGACTAGAAGGTTAAGATGGCACGGCGAGTCTTAGATCCAAGCGAGAAGGATGCCCCGGAGTTCGGAGGACTTGGGAGGGAGCGAAGTAGGGATGGTGGAGGGCTATTCTCTAATTAAATGGGTTGCTATGATTTTTGCGTGCTCACTACAGACTTATATGAGGAGATTGGTAAGCGCGAGCTTGTGGCTAACTAGTAGTGGAAGGGGTGGAAAAACTGTCTCCGCGCATCATCCCTTAAATTACGCAATAGGCGTGGCCAGCCATGCGGCAGCCACATATTTTAGGTCGTTAGTTGGTTCCTGTGTCCGTTGGTGAGGCCGCCAGGACCCTTGAAAGTCTGCAGATTATGTTTGCCAGAGTAATTGCGAGGTGAACAGAGGTCGTGAGATTGGTTTTGGCCTACGCCAACGGGTTCAGTTACAAGCTAGGAGCGCTTGTTAATATATTATTCTATCAACCGTAGTCAGAACTAAGACGTTAACGATGAGACAAAAGAGGTAGAGTTAATAGTTATGAGCAATAGGGGACAGATTAATATTCAGGTAAGAGAGATGATACAGTTATTAATGTTGAAGAGTGATGACCAGCCGTATCACCTTGAGAAGAAAGATTGTTTTGTAGAGATGTATATGGTTAATAATAAAAATTGATAGATGATTTAGGAGTGTGTATTAGTGTGTTGGATGCTGTATAATGAGAATTGACATGGAAATTAATGGATAATATGTGCAAAGAAGTGGATAAAAAATGATGAGGTGTTCAATTGGAGGAGAAAATGAAGGTTATGCATATATGACGTGACCCTCTTTCTGTTTGACTCGATCTCCGATGTACAGGTTATATGGGATAAAAAGGTTCTGATACATAAAGGATCGATAGGACGGCTAGCCAGTAACCTGCCTCGACTGTAGTACTGTACTCGGCCATCGGCCTTGGTTAGGAGGGAACAGGGTTTAAGGCGTCTAAAGTTTTTTCGAGAAAGATGCTAGCTTATTAACGTCTTGATGGAAATCTACAGCTTCATGGGGTAATGCTTCTTTTAACTTCCGCTCACGTGACCGCATGAGGTGGTTTCTACTTGTACAGAAGAGGTAAGTTCCGTGAAGCACGTAGTGAACTTAGGTGTTACTGGAAGTAGAAGTATGAAATCTAGAACTTAATGTAATGTCACATCATTTGCTTATCATTCCAAAAGTGCTTGGAAATCATCCAGAGCCAGCTCCATCCACACTTCTCGAGGATAGTTACCGAAACCGTCTTTATCCGTGTTGGCCCTGAAGGAATAGTCCCCTCCAGTATCAGAGCGTCAGAGAATGCTATTCCATGTGAGCAATCAATGAAGAACTCTTAACTTGACACCAATGAGAATGACGGTGCATGTAGACATTGAGATTTGTGTGGGTGGATGAAAAGAAAAAAGGGGTAAAATGAGCAAAGAAGTATATGGTAACCATTGGAAAAAAAAAGTGTAGTTTTTTCCTGTTTACTGTGAGGGCACATATCCAAATATTCCTGCCGTTTTTGTGTTGCTATTTCGACATTGATACTGTGGATAGGAAATAATTGAGAAAATTATAAATGAATAAGCTGAAGTAGCTGTACTCCGCATTGGGAATCAAGAGCTGTGACGAATTGCCTCGTCTTTAACCCAAGTTTTGTGTTCAGTGAGTGAAATACAATTTTATTCCTATCTACGGCTTTAGCGGCAGAAGGCTGCGTATCTCTTTTGATGTTCTGTCACCTGGCGGTCATACTGATTCTTGGTGGAAAGGTATTCTGCACACCCATTGTTCTAATGTAAGTCGCTGGTGGGTCACCCAGTAAGAATAAAGGGACAACAAGATATTTGATTGTAGGACCTCCCTTGCTGCCTGTGTGAGCCATGAAAATTAATACCCCATCTTGATTAAACTCCTCAACAAAATTTCAACCCGCATCCATAAAAGATGGTATTCTGGGACAGGCAATCTATCCAGAATTATCTTGATGTTGCCGATAGAATTCTTCTTTACGAAGTTTAGTAGGAGCAAATAAGAGTGCCCAATTGGGATTGGAAACCATCTATATTTTCTGTTGTGTGCAGTACACATCCCCGGGGTGAAAACCGGATATGTCTGACTTTCAAAAATTTCTTTTACTAAAGAAACTGTCAATTAAATAAGTCTTACGCTATTCAACTTTGGAATCATATATTCCGAAACAGTCCCATTATTGAGAAAGAGGAGTCCCATTCATACATTCATTACAATGATAACAAAAGTTGACACAATTGAAATGGAAAGTACTTGTTGTTTCGCAAAGAGCTGCTTCTTTGTTACGATAAACAGGAGACAGTACTGAATAGAGTAGAGGTCCAGGAGTCTGAGAATTCCTTTCTGCTTTCGGCTCGGGGGGTTTTGCTTAGAGAATGCCAAATGGGTGTAGGCAGACTTGTCTTTGGTAAATACAAATCTCCTTAACCACGATTCATTTAATTCAGGTTGACTAAGCATAAAAATTTATCAGAATCTCCAACAGATGACGTATATTCGGTTAGAGCATCATCCTCAGCATCTGTAGAAGAAGGTAAACTGATGTTTTTTCAATATCAATCTCTGGTAGCTCAGTAAATACAGGCACAGTATTTCTCACTGTGTTCAACTGGTTGTCTGGCAGATGGGATATTGGGGTATTGTAAGTGGTGTTTTGTTTGTTTTATTGGAAACCTTTTATCATTTAACAAGGCAGAAGTAGCAGTCACCAAATGGTTTTGGTTCTTCATTTAAAAACCATTAAAACAAACCCACTGGCAACACCAACATCTCCCTTAGCATTCTTTTTCCTTAGACCCATGTAAATCCGCAAATTTTAAACACCGTTTGCACAGCTTTGTGAAGGGAGTCCAATTCTGTCTGGTCTCCCAGTCCCTACTTTAAGTAGACAAGAACACCCTTCTTTGACAAAGGTATTAATGCTGTGCTAATTTGATCCCCTCTTTGCTTAATCCTGTGCGATGCCGGTATTGACAGTTGAAACGGTTTTGAGTTTTCAGGTATAGTTTGGTGGCACTGACTGGCGGTTCTTCTTCTGATCAATTAGGACCCCTCTTGGGTTCGTTCGCTTGTGTGGGCTACTTCGCAGACGTCTCGAGTGATGAGTTTCTTTTAGCCCGTTGTTGACTGGTGTTCATTATCGGTGGCTGGACGCTGACCCCCGGGTCGCGTAGGTGTGCGGCCAAGTCAACAGTGGTGTATGGTCTTCGCGCTCACTTATTCCTGGTAGAAATACCTATCTATAATTATTATTCTCCTAGTTTGAGTGCTTCTATTGTGACTTCTTCACGCTTTACGGTTACTCGTTCTATAGCCGTCTGTGTCCCCGTCCTCGTGTGTCCGGATGTGTTTCTGTTTCTGATTTTCTTATTTGTAATCTCCTTCTTCTGCTTCCTCATTTGTGTTATGCTGCTGGCGTGTATGCTTTTGATGTTCAGTATGTTATGTTGCTGCTGCTCCTTGACCTAGAGTATTTTCGTGGTTCTATTTGTTTTTCGTCATCCTCATTACTCTGCTCTCTCAGTTCTTATTTCCTCGGTTTCTTGTATTCCTCTTATCTTCGATTTGCTTTTAGGATGTGCTCTGAGCATTATTATTGTATCATTATTGTCATCGGAGTGGATGGAGTTCTCGTGTTGCTATAGTTGATCTTTTATCTCACTAGCTTTATTTGCCTCATTTTGCGACTCTTTCATGCACTTTTAAATCGATACGTTGCTGCTTTCACGCGTTTATAACTAGTTTCTTTTGTCGCTCTTACTCGTCCCATGGATTCTTATTGCTATTTTATGTCACTTTGATTAATAGTCCTTTGTGGTTTCTCATTTGGATTATAGAGGATTCTTTGTTCTCTCTTGCTCTCACTTGTTCGTTTATATTTTTTCTTCTAAATGACTCTCCTCTCTTAGTCTATGCCAAATGTCTGATTGAATTTGCACCTCACTTATTTTATCAGTAGAATTCATACTTCTTCTATCTTCTTCATCTACATCTTTTATCACTAGGTATACGAGGCTGAAGATTGCGATAAGAAGATGGTGAAAAAATTACAAGTAACAATTTCATTATAAATAGCGAGCAATAATCATTTGCAAAGGAATAAACAGACTAACAGTCTATGACGATGTCTATACACATATAAATGAAATCTCAAGGTGCGTCGACATGGTAAATTTACTAGATTATAGGGGAGATTTTATATCTAGTCTTGTAATCAGAGATCTCATAACTAATTAAATAGTATATGGTACTGTTATAATATAGATAGGTAAGATAGTAAATAGAGTGACTATCTTCTATCGACTATATATATAACTCATACTACTAAATAACATGCTGTCGATATGCTTTCAATAATGGACGATAAGCTATTGCACGATGTAATCAAAGTGTATAATAATTAAGATCTACATTCTACCATCAATAAGTCCTCCTCGCTAGGAGCAAACAGAAGACTGTGAGCCACAAACAAAAGAAGCCATATAATGTCAGCTAAGGCAGCTGGAGTTCCTATGATATTTGCAATCAACAAAATAGATAAAGACGGAGCGAACCCAACCATCGAAATTTATGACAACTTTTCAAAAAAAATTTTTTATACCAATTCTATTTATTATCTTAACTATGTAAATAATTGGAAAGAATGGTATTTCAAAACTTATGAAATTGCAATTGGAATAGCGATCATGAACTACTACAAAAAATTAAGATCAGAGTGATTGAGAAGAAATCAAGCCAAATTCTATAATATCTACAATTATTTTAGGATTAAGGTTATACTTTAATTTTCAAAACAGATCAAACATATTATATAGATCTACACACCAATTGAAATACACACGATAAACTATAGCATTATAGATCTATTTCATATATGATATAGTCAATACTTGCTGCTAGAAAATAAAAAAAACAAAAATTAAACTATTCATTTATAATAGTATTAATCATTATAAATAGTAATATAAAATACCATAAAATATATAATCGATAACAAAAAACACAATAAAATACTAATATAAAGATAATAAAAATAAATAAAAAAATAAAATTTATTAAAGAACAAATTATAAACCCAAAATATAAAATTCCAATATTTCCTAAAACAATTATAAATAATCATAATATATATATATATTATATAATAAAAATTTAATAAATTAAACATAATAATATCACAATATATATAATAATAATAACATATAATAATATAATAAAAAATATATAGTAGTATTTAAATATAACTAATTAAATTTAATAAGACATCTAATATCATAACATAATATAATAATATAAAATCGAACCCACAAACAAGTTACAATAATAACATAATTATCACCATATTAATATTATAAAAAAAATAAGTACATAAATTAAAAGAATCAAATACTACCACAAAAATAAAATACAAACAAAAAAAATAATAAAATAATAATAAAATAATAAATACAAAAATTGTTAAATATATAAAATGAAATCAGCAAAAAAAAAATATTATATATATATATATATACTATATAGTATATATTATATATCTATATTTATTATATTATAAATTCTACCATAATAATAATAAAAATCTCAAAACCAATATATACAAACAATACCTATAAATATAAATATATATTGAATAAATTCACAAATCGAGCTAATTTTAGGTTAAAACTTACAATAATTATTATCAAATACTACTTTAATTTATCTACTATATATATATAATTAACATCAAAAACAAAACAACAATAATAATTCTTCAATATAATAAAATTAACCAAAAACAATACTAAAAAATAACGCATCTCTATATTTACACGAAGATGCGTTAAATAAAATGGTCGTAAAGAACTCAACAAGTGAAAGTATTTAGTATTATTCTATATACAAGGGAAGGTGAGGATTCACAAGAGAACACACAGAAAATAGAAGCATCAACCTTCAGACAGCGAACAGATAATGATATGAGAACTCGACTCATGAAAACACGGTAAAGCAGCAGTAGCGCACTCATTATGAATACTATAAAAGATAAAAATGCACCAAAACGATTTTCTAAAATCTGACAGAGACAAGATAGAGAAAGAAAAGATGTTATCATGTATTGTGAACTAAAAGAACAATGTTCTGTTACATCGATGATAATGAAAAAATAATAACTAAACATATTTCTGTAATGAATGTAATACAAAGTTCTAAATACACACATATCCATCAAAGACAAATAAAATAATAAACAACATATACCACATACACAATAATATATTACACCCATCAAATAGATATATAATCTATTACTATAATAAACTCACTAACCATAAAATCTACTTACTAACATATATACAACTAATTAAATACTAAAAATGAAGAAATATTACAAACCACAAAAAAATGAAAAAAAATCAACCACATATTTTTTTAACATTAACATAATAAACATTAATAAAAATATATCATAATATACAAATAATATATTAACAACACATAATAATATAACTATCATACACTAACATAATACACAAACAACAGAAAACCTAACGACCATAACACATATCATATAAAAAACTCTCTCTATGTCACAAAAATCATATATAATACTACTAATATACAAAATATTATACTATATAACGTAAAAGTAAACATACTATAACTACATAAATAAAGCCAAAACATATAATAACTCAAAAAATAACTATACATATATAACAAATCTATCATATATCACCACTACTATAAAATAATACTACATAATATCTATAATAGTATAATTAAAAATATATAATAAAAAATTACACATAAAATTAAAATAATAGTAATGTATATTCAATAACTATAATTAATTACAAACAAATAATAAATACACATCATAAAATATAATAAAAATAACTATAAACTAAAATTTTTTGGTATTGTTCACACACACTAACCTTAAAAAATAACCTATAAAAAAATAATATACTATATAAAATATAAAATCATATTATAATAATTAAAAATAAACATATAACTACTAATAACCAAATACATATAATTAAAAAACAAATAAATATTATAACAACAAAATAATTTACATAAATATTATACATAATTATCTAAATAATTTAGGGTCATACAGTATAAGTTGATGAGAAGGAAAGGAATGAAATAGCAAAGATTGTAGAATAAGATGATTATAATGATAGTTAGAAGAATATTTGAACATAACACACATATAAAAATAGTTGCGTGATATAATGTATTACGGGACACATAAATATTAAATCGAATTGCGCTAGAGTCACATTCTATGAAAGGGTAATATCTATTTAATACAATATAAAACATGTGTTATTAGTATTGGTAGTCGAAGATATCATGGTACTAAGGAATAAACAAAAGACATATTATACACCGAACTATACAATAAAGTTAATGTTAGTAACCAAAGGTACCAAACCTATCTAGGAGGACATACAAAACATATGAAGATGTGACTTAGAATTTAATAAAATGTGAAGAATGAACTCAATTACGACAGAGATGATAGTAGGTCGATGGAGAACTAGGAGGTAAAATGAGAAGAATAAAATGAACAGCTCGTATCGATTGATCGAAGTTTGTGAATAAATGCTGGAGAAGGATGAAATAGAATCAGACGGGTACCAGCTTAGTATAGCGAAAATAGTATAAGGTCGGAGAGTTACAATTCTTAGTCTATGCTAGGACCAGAACCGCAAAATGCGGACAGACGGAAAGAATAAACGTACTGGATATAGAGATCGGTGACACCAGAAAATAACTAAGAGCAGAAGATAGATTACATTGTGAGATCTTGGATAGAAGGACGAGAAAGCAAATAGGTGTAAACTAACAGCGCAGATGACATAGAGCGGGGAGGAATCATTAGTGCAGAAGGGGTATAAGCGTGATAAATATATCGACCATACCTGTGTGAGTACAAAGGAGAAAGACCTTTAAACCTAAGAAAACGCCACACAGAACACTACACATAACTAGGCAGAGTCAACAATATACCTGATGATCAAAAATACCTCAATGAAAACTAATACAGGAGTGCGAACTTTCAATTCCTGACTGACGAATATCAGAGTTATCGCTAATTAAATCAGGAACTCCACATCAGAGGGAGACAAGCGATAAGATATTAGGACTTTATCACATCTATTCAAACATTAATAGCTCATGCTAATTAACTCTCGACTCATATTGACTATATATATCGAATGACTACGTCACGCACCTTACTCAAAACACAAATCCATAACACACACATACTACTTGGCGAAACACATATGCAAAAGAAAATTATATTATAAGAAGAAGACAGAAAGAATATAAACAATATACCATAGATAAATCTATACATAACTATATACAATTAAATTAACAAACCTATATATATACTAATAAATATATGAATAATCAAATCAAATAATTAATATTATATCCAAATATATATCATATAATATTATATTATATCTCATATATAATAATATATTAATAACAAAATAGTATATATATATAATATATATATATATATAATATATTAATATATATAATATATGTATTGTGGTGAGTGTGGTTGGGAACGACGGCTGGGAGACCGAAGAAAAGTTGGATTGAGTCGGTAAACGAATGTTTGATATGGAGAGAAATGTGAGTTTGGTAGAAAGAAAGGTGTAAGGTGTTATACACAGGAGTGAATGGCGGGGTTTTGAGGGGGTAATGGTTGTGCCACACTGGCAAGGGATGAACGCCTTACATTGACGATCTACATTAGTGAGGGTCCATCGCGTTCCCATGAAGTTCTAGGATGATTTTTTGACTGCGACAGGCTTTTCTCACCAATTAATGGTACAGAGGGGGCGGTAAGGGTGGGCTTTCTTTCCGACTTTATGACTATTATTTACTAGCTTTTCTTTTCCGTTAACATGGTCGCACCTTACTCCCAATCTTGGAAATAAAAAGGAGGATGAAGAAGGAAGATATATATATATATATATATTATATATATATATATATATATATATTATAATAATATATATATTATATATATATATGATATATATATAGTTATATATATATTTAATATATATATTATTATACTATATATATATATAATATATACTATTATAAATATATATATAATATATATATATATAATATATAATATTATATATATATATATATATATATATATATATATATATTATTATATATTTATTATATGCTTATAATATTATTCTATATATAATATATAATATATATTTTCTTATCTTTGTCTTCATCTACTTTTTCCCCAAGATGGAGAAGGTGTGTGCATCGCACCGAAACATGAAAAGTATAGAGACTAAGAACAATATAAAGCCCAGCCTTACCGCCCTCTATACCTATTAGTGAAATCGTCGCAGTAAAAAAATCCACCCTAGAACTACACGGAACAAGCGACGGACCTCCTATGCCATACAGTCAGTGTAGGGTTATCCTTGGCCAAGTGGCCCAACTATACCCCTCACAACCCGCCATATATTCCTATTATGCACCTTTATCCTCGCCTCTGCCAAATCCACATTTCTCTCCTTCAGACTTCGTTACGCGACCACTTTTTCTTCAGTTCCCCAGCCGGCCGCTTCCCAACACACTCGCCACTATACATCGCTAACAACCGACTATCATTCATACTTTCCACATCCAAACCATCTCAACGGCACTTTTCATTTATTCTCTCATTTACCTTTCTTCACACCACACAATCTCTAATACGTTCATTTCTTCATTTTATCAATTATTCTGACACCTAGCACGCCTCTGATTGTCTATCTTGAACACATTGAATTTTAGATATCTATATGTCTTATTCCAGACCATAGTGCTCACTAATATACAATATAACACAGGTTAAGCAACATACCCTCAGTGTAAGACCCTAGCGCACTAAGACTTAGTCCCTTTTCAATCAACAACGATTTAATTGCACACGCCACCTTCCTGCCTGCCATTTCCTACTACACTCTGCATCCATCCGTTCCTTCTCATCCAACATATACACTAAAATATTAAAACTCGACTACTTGTTTACAGCTGATCACCATCTGAACTACTTCACACTGGAGGATGTCCCCTTCTACATCAACATAACTACCTCTTAATCTTACGTTAAATTCAAATCCCTTCTTACATCACTTCTGCCAAATATACTCTACCAATCCTCTCAAACTCTCTTCAGATTCGTCACATACAAAACCAAACTCATCGCGCATATAATAGGTAGGGCCCCTCCACTCATCTCCATTCTCCATCATCTAACACCATTTTCCTGCCACCCCCTCTAATTCTTTTCATAACCCATCCATATATCTTAATTATATATTATATACATATATATATATATATATATATATATATTATATATATATATATATATATATATATATATTAGTATATTATATATAATATATAAATATATATATTTATATTATATAATATATACTATATATGGACATTATAAGCTGTTGACTCCGTTAATATTAGGTTAGGTTTAAATTATTTTTAAGTTTGGTTAGGTTTAGGTTAGTGGGGTAGGTTAGATTACCCAAACATTTACTGTATTCTAACCTAAATTCATTAAAAACGATCATAACTTATTGATTTTCGCTGCTGGAGTCAACCACTTATAAATAGCCTTTATATATATATATATATATATATATATAATATTAAATATATATTATATATACATATATATATATATATATATATATATAAAATATATATATATATAATATATATATATATATATATATATATATTATAATATAATATTATATATATATATATAAATATAGTGGTAGAGGGTGTGTGGATCAAATCTTTACATTGAAACAAAGACTGAGAAAATGAGGGAGAAGAAGAACAAATTGTATTTAGGTTTTATGGATTTGCAACAGGCGAAAGATAGTGATTGTTTTTTTCTCCTCTCTTCTCTTAGGTGTGATGTGTTGTGTTATGCTGTCTGGGCAAATGCAGAGAAGATGTGATGGTGTCTACCAGGGGCGTCAACTGGAGGAGAAAAAGCGTAACTATAAGGGAGGTGACCAGACGACTAAGTCGTCTGGTGGTGGAGGAGTGTCTGTGTTTTCTTTTGTTATATGTATATATTCTTTCTATCTACAGGTAACATCTTGTGGATGGTTTATTTTCTTTCTTCCTTTTTAAATGTAAATGTGCTTCCCCTCCCTCTGGATAGTTACCCGTGAATTACCCTTGGTAGCTATAGGTCTTAGGTGCGCACCGGAGGTAGGTCTGGCTAGTGATCGGGGTGAGTAGGGTGAGATCCTTAGGTGTGGTGTTGCCGAGTGTTGCAACAGATAATATCAACAAAGTAGGTATCCTTTGGTTACCTAGAGAGAAGAGTCTTTTTCTTTTGAATCACTGGGCACAGTTTCTTTATTTGTTTTTACAACATCTCATATTGAGGAAAGGAACAACAGGGTGAGTGAAGTGTTTTGTTTGCTCGGCTGTACGTTAGGCTACGATTGAGTAATTTTCTCAGTGGTAGCAGAGCGTAGTTCCGAAGGACGGCTCTGGGTGAGGTGTGTGAATTGGTGTAGTAGTAGAGTTGTGGTCTTGTTGGTTTTGTAGTGTAGTACAGGTGTTGGTAAGGTGATAAGATGGGTAAGGATGATAAGGATGGTGGTAGTGGGAAGGATGGTGGTAGTGGGAGTGGAAGTGTTGAAGAGGGAACGTAGATCTTGCCCTGTGTTTAAAGGCGATATGTCTGCCGATGAATATGATGTGTGGAAGAGTAAAGTGAAGTTGTGGTTTAAGTTGTATGGTGAGGAGTTTGAACAACCGGCTGGTGAGAT
>JABUQX010077221.1:37500-42986 GCA_015478945.1 Trachelipus rathkii
GAATCCATGTGGGCTCCGCGGAAGATATGGGGTGCCATTCTACGCACTTCGGGCACATGTTCAGGGGTGCTGGGGGGTAAACAAAATCCCTCATCCTTAGGTCTGAGGTTTGGACCCGGATGAGGGATAAATACCTCCCTTCGAGGAGTGGAAAGGAAAAAATAAAAATAAATAAATAATTAAAATAAACCAAATAAAATATCTCGTTTAAGACCTATCAATACGACTTTAAGAGATCACATGCTTAAGCATACAAGAATACCTCCCTTCAAGGAGAGAAATTAAAAAAAAATAAAATAAAAAAATAAATGTGTCGAGTGTAACTATGAATATAACCTCAAATCAAGCTTAAAAAGACACATGCTTAATAAGCATACAATATAAAACTTTTTAAATGTGTTCATTTTAGCCATAAATGAAATAGAAGACGTAACTTGAAAATACATATGCTTAAGCACGCAAATAAAAATAAAACTATTTAACATATAAAATTATTTATGTTGAGAGTGCAGCTTTAAAGGTAATTATAGAGGAAACTTAATAAAAAACATAAGCTTAAATATGCAAATATAAGCCTTTAAGCAATCTAATAAATAAATTACAATAAGGATATTTAATTAACCCACATAGCTAGAAATCTAACAAACTAATTTCACACCTGTTTTATATGGATGACTTAAAATTGTATGCCCAAACAGACAAGAAACAATCAAGCAGTTAGAGGTAGATGTAGTCAAGAAGTTCTCCGAAGATATCTGTTTGGAGTTTCGTCGAGATCAGGGGTTTCAAATCTTTCTTTGCTTGTACCCCTTCCCCCCCTGACTCTTAACTTTACGTATGTGGACCCCATATACTTATATGTAATATTTCAAAATTAAATATTTATTTGTAAGGTTAGTAAAAGATAATAATTAACTTAATCCAATCCAGTATAACAAATAAAATCTAAATTACAAATTTTGAAAAAGAAACTGAAACATATTTTTACTTGTAATGACAGAATTAGTAAAAAATTTTTTTTATAAAAATACTATTTCAAACAACAAATTTATTCTTATGTTATGAAATGGGATCCCTACTAATAGGCCCTACTAATGATATCCTTGTGGCTGATGTTTTGATATTAGCATTTTAATATTGGTTCCAAGTCGATTACGTTAGCTGTGTTACACGACTCGAGACAGATTCCACAAGATAAGATGATGGGAAAACAATGACATACATTTTAGCATTCTCCCATAAAAGCGGATATTTACATGCAATTTCCCTATTCTTCCATACATCATGCTTTCCTTTTTTGAATTGACAGGACTGTCTCATCAGACCGCAATTCAACAAGTTCCTCTTGTAAATCAATTTCAATATCAGCAACATTTACCTCAAATGGAATCGTGAATCTCGAATCTCCTAATTTCGATGTTCTGTGGCTTAAAATCTTTCTTCCTTCCACTACAATAACCTTGTGCTTCTGCTACTGTTCTCCTAACAGAACAGATTTTCACGCCTTTTTTGAATATCTTACTACTTCTCACGAGACTGTTATATCTTCTCATCCAAATGCTGAGGTAATCTATTTAGGGGATTTCAATGTACACAACACTGAATGGTTGGGTTCTTCTCATACTGATCTAGGTGGGGAGGGAGCCGAATCATTCAGTATTCTCAACGATCTGGAGCAACTAATTAAAGAACTTACACACATTCCGGATCGTCCCAACCAATTCTTGAACACACTTGACCTATGTTTTACCACTAGTCATTCTCTCTATAAATACACCATTTTCGCTCCTATTGGTAAATCTGATCACAACCTTATATCTCCTAATTTTAACACTTTCTCTCCAACAGCACCATCCTGCCCTATGCGTTCTTTCTGGCACTTTGATCGGGCCGATTGGGGGACCTTGCGTTGCTTCTACACCAACTATAATTGGAATGACTGCTTTGTCTTTGGTGACGCTTCGGCTTCTGCCGATAAGGTACGAGCTGTAATCGTTGATGGGATGAGCAGGTTCATTCCTTTTTCGACTAAATCTTTCTCTCCTCATAATCCATGGTTCGATGTGCTTGTTCTCTGGCCATTCAGGCTAGAGACAGGGCGTATCGGGAGTGGAAAAATTCTCGTTCTCCAATCACACTCGCTAATTTTCATTCAGCTAGAAAGCGTTGCAGGGATACTCTTCGACGAGCAAAGCAGGCTCTCGTCAAACGAAAGTGCGCTAACCGTCTTGGTTCTCCTACTGACAAATCTTTCTGGCCTCTTGCCAAAAAAAATCTCTAACAACTTCTGTAAATCTGCCTTTCCTCCTCTTATTCGATCTGATGGTTCTGTTGCTAATTCTCCATCTGAAAAGGCCAATCTCTTCGACCTCCTATTTTCCTCTAACTCAACCCTGGACGATTCTGGCATCCCTCTTCCTACTCCTCTCAGGTGTCCTATGCATTTGTCTGGGATTACATTTGATCGGGTGCATGGGCTCCTGAAATCTATGAACGTTTAGGAAGCGGGTGGCCCGGCCTGGGATTCTTCCCGAGTTTTGAGGGAGTGTGCTTCCGTGTTGTCCCCGCCCCTCGTTCATCTATATTCTCTAGGTCTCAATACCAGCACTTTCCCTCAGTGTTGGAAGCACGCACATGTCCAACCTGTTTCCGAGAAAAGGAAGCCGCTCTGATCCTTCTAACTATCGCCCTATAGCTCTCACTTGTATTCTAAGATCTTTGAAACCCTTCTCAACTCTCACTTCTTAGATCAACTGGAAACTCATTCCCTTCTTTCCGATCGTCAGTTCGGCTTTCGGCGTTCGAGGTCTACTGGCGATATACTTTAGTATCTAACCGATTTATGGTTTTTCGCTCTTAGGAACTACGGGGAGACCCGTGGTGGCGCTTGACATATCCAAAGCATTTGACCGGGTTTGGCACGCGTCACTGCTCTCCAAGCTCCCCTCCTTTGAGTTTCCTTCTCTTTGCTTACTTATGTCTAGCTTTCTTTCAAATCGCTCAATATCGGCTGTTGTTGATGGGGCGACTTCTTCTTCTTTTTCTGTCAATAGTGGTGTTCTTCAAGGTTCTGTCTTAGCTCCTACTTTATTCCTACTTTTTATTAATGATCTTCTCACCTGCACATCTAACTCTATCCACTCATAAGCCGATGACTCGACCCTTCATTCTTCAACATCATTTCAATTCTGCTATCTCTTTTACTTCTAGAGTGCCCTCTCGTCTTAATCTTTCTTCCGATTCTATTCTCGCTGATCTGGAGAGGATTTTCGGGAGTGGTCGTCTCAACCTTGTGAAATTCAATTCTTTAAAAACTGAACTTCTACAAATCTCCCTCTCTAAAACACCTTCTAACTTTCCCATCTCTTTCAACGGTTTTCTCTCGTCTCTCCTGTTGACAATATAACATATTTCTTAACATAAAGAAAAAAAGGTCTTAGAAATCCTCACCTCACAATGGTTGCTAGGGCGGCCTCAAAGAAACTGGGAATTCTGTTTAGACTGCGAGACTTTTTATCCTCTTATCAGTTACTCCAGCTATACAAGGGTCTCATCCGCCCTTGTATGGAGTACTGTTCTCGTATCTGGGGAGGGGGAAGCTCTGGTTTCACCCGGCTTTTGGACAGGGTTGAGTCAAAAGCTATATGGCTTATAAAATGTTCTGTACTTTCCAGCTCACTTGACCCTCTATCTTTGCGGCGCGATGTTGGTGCTTTATCTATTCTATAGGTATCGCAGTGGCAAGTGCTCGAGGGAACTTACCACTCGCGTACCACCACCTTTACGACGTCCTCGTAGCACAAAGGGTGCTGTATCTGCGCACGAGTTTTGTGTTGATATTGGTAACTCCAGGCTAGTTCGCTGCGGTGCTTCCTTCTTTCCTGCCACTTCTGTTCTGTGGAATTCTCTACCATCTTCTGTGTTTCTTGCTGTATTTAATCTCCATCATTTTAAATGAATGAGTCAAAGGAGATTTTACTCTCCATCAGCGGGATTCGAACCTGGACTCCGCGTCGCTGAGTTAACAGTGACCGGGCGCTTTAACCACTAGACCATCCACGTTCCCAAAAAAGAACGCTTCAAGAATAGTTTCTAAAGCACCCGGTTTTCTCATCCCATAAGTGCTCATCTGCGTAATTTACGCTAGTAAGTGAACTTTTGTGTGTACTACACCCCCTCCTTAAATAGGGCTCTGCCCGTGAGTGGTGGTGCCAACTGTAAAAAAAAAAAAAAAAAAAAAAATTTCTGTAATGTTAAGTTCTAGTAAGTTCTTGAAGCGAACTTGCATGTATTCATAATTTTTTTTAAAGTGATCAGCATACACAACACAATCATCATCTTTTACATCACTGGTAACTGAAGCAAGATTTTTTTATTTGCTTGAGCCATGGGGTAATTTGAAAATAATAATATTAATCACAAATATTTAATGTTCGAAATGCTTGTAGGTACTAATGGAAATATAGTTCACTAGAACAAAAACGTTCAATAACAAATAATAGATTTTACTACGATAATACCTATTACGCACTATAGAATAGAATGAATGCCTCTGACTGACGGACTCTTTCTAGATGAGTCGGTGCTTAAGGGGAGGGTCCAATTTTTGCTTCGGGCTGAGCCCAGTTTTCACCCCCTATAAAAATGGACATAAAATTCGAAATTTCAGCCGATTTGAGCATATAAACACCAAACTGTAGCTTTTTTGAACCTCTAAAACGGCATATTTCAGTGTTTTTCTGTGTCGGTATAATTTAATTTCCTTGCGGTTCTTAAATTTTTGCATATCTAGGTTTTTGACATTGTCTGAAACTCCTCCTAAACTATTTTTCGAAATGACTTCAAACTTGGAAAAATAACAAAGATTGGACTATTATCTAAAAAAGTGTAGCAGGGGAATTTTGAATATTTGACCCCATATCTGAGCATTGGTCGATTTTTGCAAAACCTAACTATTTTTTTGGGTTTTTTGAATTGAAAAAAATTGGAAATATAATTTTTTTCTGTTTATCCCATCTGCATGAAATTTTCAGGACATTTTGTAGTTGGGGGAGATACCATTTTCTTACTAGATAATTTCTTTTGTTAATGCAGTAGTTTTGAGGAGTTTTTTTCAAGGAACAAATTTTTCCCAAAAAATTTTTTGGAAATTTTTTATAAAAATTTTCTTTAGTATATACAAAAAATTATTTAAGTAAAAAAGATGTATCGTCGCCCCGACTATACAAGCCCTGAAATTTGATGTTGATCGGATAAGTAGAAAAAATTTAAATCAATATTTCACTTTTTCTTCAAAAATTGTTATCGTTCGAAAAAAGAAATATTGATATATATTTTTTTCTACTTATCCGATCAACATCAATTTTTCAGGGCTGTATAGTCGGGCGAGATACATCTTTTTACTTAAGATAATTTTTTTTAATATTGAAAACATACGTTTTTAAAAAATTACAACTATTTTTTTTTTGGTAAATTCTTGCTCCAAG
>JABUQX010077222.1:5000-24128 GCA_015478945.1 Trachelipus rathkii
CATTTTTACACCAACTGACTCGCTGTCAATTTCACTTTCTTCAAAACCTTAGATAAAAAACTAAGTAACTTGTCAGTATATTTCTTTGTCTTAATGCTCCTAATGATTTATTTGAGGTACTGTGGCAAATCTAGAGTTTATTGTAGATAATGCTAGTTTCTGAAAATGGCTAATCGCCTGAACTTCTTTCTGTAGCTCTATTACTATTATTCACTTTCTACTCAATTACTTTGCAATATTTCTTGAAGCATCCATTTTCTAAGACTCAAATTCCTTTATTTCATTAGAGAAATACAGTCCAGTTTGTATCTTGGGTATACTACAGTATTTAAAGCAATTATTTGTTTTGATATAATGCCTATTGATCCTTTCGGCTTCGCTTTTTATTCATTAAATGCAAATCTAACGCCTTCCTCAGTTCTTCTTTATTCTCTGCTCTGTCATCCTCAAGAGTTTGAGAGATATCTGGAGAGCTTCAAATTATGCAGAATAATTGATATACATTGTTTTTGAATTATAGTCTTCCTGTACCATGAGAAATGGTTGCAAAACTCTTAGAATTTTTTCAAGTATTTGCCAATTATTTAGCAGTCAAAAGCTTAAATGATTGAAAGTTTCTAAAATATTAAACTTGCAGAGGTCTTAAACATTCCATTCTTTCTAGAATCAAATATGTGCTATTTCCACCTTATTAACCTCTTGAATTGGCATAAGTGGGTTTGCAAGATGTGGATCCAATTCTCTCTTTGTATTCTTTTAAGTCTATTACAGCTAAAAACTGAATGATTGAAATGTGTACTAAATATTTCTACATTTCTTATTAATCACACTGTCTTGAGAAATAACGAAAAATCTTTAAGTAAATATGAAGTTTTTGAATAAAAACGAGAAAAAACTTGTGTATCCTGTAAATCAAGTTCCAAGTGTCACTGTTATAGCTGACTGAGAGAGGATTTAAATTAATTATACTTGGAATGAATTTCCCCAATTGTTCATCGTATTTCAGAAACCATAGTGATTTTAATTTCAGAATGAGAAACCTCGTGGGATAATACATTGCAATGGACTAGTCATTTTTTCACTCGCTGGTAAGCCTATAGTGCAGTTAAAGAAATAAATGAGATCATTTGAATTATTCTATTTATTGAAGATATCTGTGATAAATGATATCTGATCAGCCTTAGATACTTATCACTTAGATACTGCTGATCTCAATTTCCCTGTTTTAGCGAGTTGGTAAACATTTCCCTACTAGAAATAAGATATTTTGATTGAAGATGGCCAATAAGTTTTATGAAATCCCTCCTCTTCTGTGACTGTGAATGGCTGGTTACTCATTGAGATAAAATTTATTTTTCTGTGATTTGGGGTCATTGATAGGCCATTTTTTTTGGAGAAACTCTCCTCAAAAACTCACTTTTTTCACGACTTGGATCTATTGCACTTTTGTGGTTTTCTTCGTTCTAGAATACAAACTCTCCTTTTACAATTAAAATTTTTGGACTTCTTACAGATATTCTCTTCAATGATGATGTTCCATATGCTCATGGAAGTGGCGTTTTACTAAATATAAGATTTTATGTTGAAAGTTATAAAATATAATTTTTTTTTTTTACAGTTTCTTTATAGTAAGGAAAAGTTCATGCAAATTCCGGTTTTCCGTGCCTGCTGAAATTTTTTTTGATTCTGGCTATTCCGGTTTCCGGCCGACTGAAAATTTCAGTTCCGGTACACCCCTAATTATATATATATATTATATATATATTAATATATATATAGTATATTAAGTATATAAATATAGTATATATTATATATATTATATATATATATATATAATATATATATATATATATAGTTATACCGTATATTTACATATTTACATATAAATATAAAATATATATTTTTTATATATTATTATAATATTATATTAATAATATATATATATATCTTATATATTATATAATATAGTTATATAATTATATATACTATATATATATTATATATTGTAGAGTTTCACTTCTACAGAAGGAATAAAAACGTCTTGTTTCTTCTTTTGCAGTTGTAATTTGTAGCCTGTAGGCTGTCTACAGTTTTCCTCACATTGTTTATGTGATAAGGAGTAATTCTACATGTCTTACATATTTTAAGATTCAAGTTAGTAGAAAGAGTTTTTTTTGTCTTTGTTTTTATTATGGATACAAATTACGTGAGTACCACTTAAAATTTTATTTTTCTAGGATATACGTCTTACGCCTTTGTGTCCTCAAGTTAATCAAGTGTCAGTTTTTCGTTTGAAGTGCGATCATCTTTTATGTCTTAATCTGCATTACCTTGAGGTAACCCATTGTTTAACACTTTTCTCTTCTTTTCTTATAAGTATAATGTAATAAATTCAGTCATTTTTTTCAATTAAATTAATGATAGATATTTTTTTTCTTTTAGGAACACCATTGGTGACCTTTTTGATCCTTATTGGGATTAGGGCACAATACCTTCTTAGAATGCTTACCCTTCAATCAGGGCACAAGACACTTTTTGTATTACTTTTCAACTAAGTCACAGGACCCTTTTTTGAACAATTACTTTTCTTAAATTTGGGCAGGCATAGAGCCCATTTGCATAATGGGCTTTTACATTGAAGTGTAACTTATTTGTTCCACTGTAATTCATCTTTTTCACACATCACCTTAAAAAATGCCCAAGATAGCTGAAATAAATAAATAAATTAGTTATTAATAACATTATTCTGTAATTTATACCGAAATTGTCAAAACTGATAAGTTAAATAAAATATTGACATAACTTTTAAACGTACTTTATATGTGAAAATATTTTTTTTGTAAGTGAATTAAAAGTTTTGTGATAACATTAATTAATGAACAAACATTAATGTGTCTTAAATAACATAAAGTTTCTATGTGCAATCCTCAAAAACATTTATTAAGATAAAAAAAGTGTGGGTATACTTATTTGAGAAACATTCAAGTACTTAAGATATAATGTCGTGCACACTTTCTGGGAGAGTACACCGAGACGGAGTTCATTAGAGTACTGGACTAAGTCACGTCGATCAAATCAAAATACGAAACCAAAAAGTAGCATATTTAAAGCAGATTTCGAAACGGAATCATACCAAGTCCTGCTCGGATGAATTCCCGTCAATACTGCCTATATTTGTTTTTCTTTTGCTCATTTACGATTGTTGCTAAATATATTTCGATATTCGTTCGTGGTAAACATTATATATTTCTTATACCTTTATTAGAATTCAAAAGGCACATTCGAGGAAAGTCGAATCAAAGCCATTATCAAATCGATAACCTTATCTTTTTCTACTAAGTTAAGAAAAATTATGGTTTGTAGGCAGGATTGTCTGTGTTAGGTGTGAGAGAAAACAAAGCCTAATATATATATATAATAAAATTTTTTATAATATATTTAGTAGTAAGGGTAAAGCAAAAATAAGAGTAATAGTGCTTATATAATTATAGATTATACATAATATATAATTATTTTCTATACATATAATAAAATACGTTGAGCATGATTATTAATATTTATATCTACTTTATATAAGTTGGTAGTATAGTTATTATTTTAATATATCCTAGGATATATTACGCTAAGTTAGACTTCGCTTATATGCTCTATGATGGGCCTTAATAACATCTTATAGGATAAATTTCTTAAACATATGTAAAAATCGTAATAAATGTACAACTGGAATTATTAAGGGCTTCGAAAATTCAAAAACAGCTTTCACATTTACTTCCATTATTTAATTTGAATGTCCTTGTTTGTGCATACTAGACTGACTAATTACAATAACAGGTCTTGACCATAGGGTAAATCCCTTAGCTTTGTTCATGCTATTGAGAATTATCTCAGCGGTATATAATCACCCTTGGGATTAACTCATTATTAATGTCTGTTAATTTTTTTTTCATGTTTGCTTCTTAAATTTAGTATTGCTCGGTATGTTTCGGAACCCGCTTGCATCATAAACGAGAAAAACCTGAAATAATATTGAAAGTCTCCAGCTTATTGTTCTCACTTCTGTTGTTTTTTTGCATGAAGCATTGCCTAGAATTTTATATTAATGTAAGCATGTATCTTAACAATTTTTTAATATAGAGATTGGAAAAAAGATCGAGTTTTTGGAGAAGTATATAGGTGGATATGGTTATTAACAAATGTGCTGAAGCGAACTTTAATTTTTTTTTTGTCTTTTATTTGTGGACCTATCATTAGTTGTAAGATTTTTTTCCGTCGCATTAAATAAAATAGAATTAAGTTTGCAATGGCGTGACTATCTTAAGTCCTTAAACGCAGTTACGAGACATGTTTATCCCTTGGATCATATTTACGATAAAGACTGTACAAACATCAAAAAACACAAAAAGTATTAATATATTGATATTAATTAAGTATAATATAAATATATAGAATATTAATGATATTATATAATATATAGTTAGTAGATATAATATATTAGCATATATATTATATAGTATATTAATAAATATATAAAAGTTATATAAATATAATACTATGAATAAATAGCGTATATATGTTAAATTATATATTATTATATATAACTATATAAATATATATAGTAATTATTATAATATATATATATATATATATTACTAGTATTATAATAATATATATATATATATATACTACTATAATTTTATATATATTATAAATAATATATATATATAATATAGATATATATTATATTATTAATATTAAAAGAAAAGTGGCATTTTTGAAACACTGTTAACATACTAGTTTTGAGGTAAAGTAAAGCAATGAAACTTAACTGAAGAAACAATTCAACATGCATTACTTTTTAATGTTAGGACAATAATAGTCTTCTAAATGCTCATAATCCCCTTCTCTTTGCATCACAAAATGGTCGCACTAATGATCTGTTTGTTACAGCTTCTTTTGGGAAAGGTCCTTGAGGTTTACATGGTTTTGAATTTAATCACTATTTTAAGAGATCGTTCTGCAATATAATAATTTTCATCAAATAAAGGCAATATCTGATTTATTGTTCAAAATTACCACCAGTACGCGTTATACATATTTTCATTTCTATCATCAATAAACTGATGAACATCAGACCCTGTCTTGAATTTGCGCTGCATTCTCCTTTATTCGGATCAAGACCAATATTAATCCGCTTAACTTACTTACTGGATTCCAGCAACAGCCATGGTCAATTTTCTCCTGTTCAACAAACTCACTTATCTTAAGCGCTTAAAAAGTTGCTCATGTCACGTTTATCACAAATTGAGTAACCCGTATCATCACATGGAATAAGTTGTAGTACGTTACTACTATACAGACTACTAATCTAAACTTACTACCGTCTCAGCATTTGAAAAATGAATGTGTTTTTTATTTTTGTTTCATTTGCTTTTTTTTTCAATCTTTTTATCTTCTCTTCTGCTTCTTGTTGGCAAACATGAATATTTTAATAGTTTAAAATTTTAAATTCTCAATTTTTCTTTCCTAAAATTTAAGACACAAGAAATCAAACGATTGAGTCACGCTTTTGAGACACACGGAGAAATAACAGGAGGGGAATAACCGAGCTCAACTGTTTGAAGCGAAAGGAAAAGACAATAATAGGCAATGGCTGGTTGCCGGCTTCTGGTGGCTTCTTAAATTCACTTGATGCCACGGCGTTGGCGAAAGCGCCGGTTAGGCTAAAGTAGGGGATTAAGGGTGTGTATGCACAGAAAAGGTTATGTGAAGATCTTGAAAAAAATATCATATATGGGTTATAAAGAAAATATTTGATATAATAGTATATTATATATATATCAAGATAGATTAATATATAATAAAAGTATAGATATATATATATATATATAATTATATTAGGTATATATAATTATAATATCACTTATATATATATAACTACATAGTATATGAGTATAATAGTTATATATATATATAATGTAAAGTATATATATATATAATATAATGAGCCAAATGAAATGTGTTTATATATAAGATTAAGTAATATAATATATAATAATATAAGCATAGTATATAATATATGGCTATATATATATAATTTGCAAATAGTATAACTATATAAGTATATATAAGATAGTATATATATTGTATATATATATAGTAATATATATTATATATATAAATAATTATTATCTATTATTTATTATTATTATTTATATTTATTATTATTTATTATATATTATTATTATCTATTATTATTATTATTATATTATTATTAATTATTATTATTATTTATTTTTATTTATTTTTTATCTATAACACACCGGCATAGAATGGCGTTCGGTCAATCGGCACACTTGTATTTTAACTACTCGGGCGACGGTTCATGGGAAGGAGAAAAGAGTAAGGACAAAAAAGGAGTTCCCCACTTCAAGGAGCACGGCGAGATAAATCATTCATATTGGGACCAACTGAGTAAAACCTCCACAATTTTTAGACCAGGATTGATTCACTTAGCAGCTTCTTTATTTTCATGTATATAAATTTATATTTTTTATCATTTATGTCAAAATATTTGGGAATTATCTATAATTTTTGCTCAGACTCCTCAAATAGAATTATTATGATAAGCACTATTTATTGTTCTAGTTTCAATATCATTAAAAACTTCAAAAGAACACTCTGAATAAAAAATTTGGTGACTATCACCTCTTTCTTGAGTTCGTTTACAAACTAATTATTTTTTTATTTTGTTATTATATTATTCTCGTATTTTTAATTAAAATTTTTATTTTTTATATCAAATATATATAATTATTAAGAAGATTTGTGTGATTAAATTTTGTGTAGGTCTTGCTTCCAATTTCACCAATCTTGATCTCAAACATATACGTTTCATCTCATTTCTTTTACTTTAACTCAATCTGATTCAAAACTCAATTAAACTCTTCTAGATACCTCTCTTTATATTATTTTCCTATTGAAGTCTTCACCGCTTATGTATCTTTTTTATCCTCAATATTTTCTTCTCTTTCTGTCTTTTCCCATATAATAATATAATATGGCTACATAGTACCTAATATTATAATAAGATAGTAATAATATATATATATATATTATATATAAAATATATAATATATATAATATATATATATATAATATATATATAATAATATATATATATATTATATATAATATATATACCATATATATTATAATGATATAAATATTATATATACTGATATAAATATATATATATATATATATATATATATATATGACTATTACTATATTATTTATATATTATATAAAATATATAATATATATATATTATATATATATAGTATATAATATATTATAATATAGAATATACATACCAATTATAGCCCATATATATATATATATATATATATATATATGTATAATATATATATATTTATATAAAAATAATATAATATTATATATATATATATATAATATAAAGTTATAAAACATATAGAAGTATAATACGATATACTATATAGAGAGAGAGAGGCTTTCCTTATTGGAGTTGTTCTTTCGAAAAAGTGCTCATGCCCTCTTGCCCTCAATGTGGACCCTCTCGGTTCATGCTCCCCCCGCACCGCGAGGGCTTGCCGGGGGCGGTTAATTACGCCACTGTTGCTAGTATTTAGTATTTTATTGTGATTTTGTTTAAATTTTTTTTTTTAATTTTATTTTATTTTACTTTTATTTTATATTGTTTATATTTTGTGTTTCATATTTTAATATATATTATTTCTATATATTATTAAACTATATTTTAATTTAGTTAATATTAATTTTATGTTTAAATACAAATTATTTTTTTTAAAAAAAACAAAAATTTTGTTGTGGTGCCAATGTTACAGGCCACACCACGAACATGTAACACAGTAAATAAATATACAATAACAAACAATCATTCCGCCCTCACTCTGAATTAATAGGGGTCTCCTGCTGCAATAAACTTGAGAAGGCTGAGTTGTTTTGAGAGCTGATTCATTATACAAGTTTTCCAACGGGGCACCCTTACCAACAAACAGTACTGCCCTTGCTGCATAATAAAAAAATTCAGTAATAGTTTTTATTAACAGATGTCTAAAACTCGATTTTTTTTTTGAGGAAATTCAATCAAATTTGTTGTATACTACCTATGAAACATGAAAAAAAAAGAGAAACGCATACAAGTGCCATAATTTAATAACGGTTATATATGCCTGAATTCAATCTTTCGTCTGAGCGCAAAATTTTTCAGACTTTAAAAAATATATCAAATATTATTTATATTGATTGATACTCTATACGAAACCTATTGAAAAATAGGCATTAGTATAATCAAGAAAGTGCCTGCATTTTTTGGGTTTTTTTACCTTAATGCGAGTCTGCGGGACCAGGCCGACTCTTATCGAAGGGTGATCGTCCACATCCATAATAAAATAAAAAAATAAGAAAAAAAAAAAATAAATAAAATAATTCTCCTTGCTACATTTTTAGCCACTGCGGTGTACTCACAAGTTTATTTAGATCATCCCATTAATTCAGAAAGATTTATTATTTTTCGAAAAATTTAATAATTTAGGGGTACAACCCTTCCTTCAATAGATTTCATCTTTTTGATAAAATAATGTGACGTTTTTTATCGTTAATATAAATTGACAATTGTCTCCCATTTCATCTTGTTCAAGTTGGATTAAACACCGAGTAATGTTAGCTTTAAACTGCCAAAGTGAATTTTTGATCCCCAAGCAATTAGGGCAAAAAAGAGGGCCTATTTGATTCCGATTCAACCACGTGATTCGCCGTAAAAATTGAATGGAGGGGTGCTCGGACCGACCATTGTTTTTCGTATTTTACGTATTTATTATTGACATTTTAATATATTACATAATAATAATTTTAAATGTGAATAAAGTTACTTAAATATTAAAGTGAAAATTTTTAAAAAAATTCAAATTTTAATAAAAACCGAGTTCAAAGAAAGTGTCAAGAATTTTTGGGCCGGAAGAGGGTGAATCCAGACCAACCTTATTTATATTCGTATTGTTTATTTATCATTATTGACATTTTTATTTCTTATTACGAATTTTAATATGATTAATATTTAAAATGATATTAGTAAAAATAAAGAAGTACTAAGAAAATCAATGATTATTAACATAAACTAGACGAATATTTAACTAGATGGCCGAGTCCATCCCTCAATGGTGGTGCCGCTCACCCCGTCCGACGGTAATCGGCAAAATCAGATCGTGCTGCTTCGATCGTTATATCAAACTGTTTTAATAAAACTTGGTATTATTAGAATTACGTATTATTTTTTTGTGTCTTATGCCCCGTCTATAGGGCCGTGATTTACAAAAAAAAATTTTTCCATAAAAGTGCAGTTAAGGAGAGTCGCGAGACGGTTATATCTAAAGTGTCAAGTCACCCCGCCCGATCGCTACAAGGAAAGTTGTGTTCTGCTAGTGATGGGTGCGAAACTAAATTTAAGAGATTTATTTACTTGGTTTTAAATATGAATTTATATGGTCTATTTCATATAATTTAATTATACTCACACTATGATATTAATGATAAATATCCAAGTTTGGTATATATCTTTACTATGAATTTATATAATTATTTCACATGAGTGTTCCAGACTACACACATTAAACCCTTTATTTTAGTGACTTAAATAATTAATTATCGCCATTTAATACTATATTTATACTACTTTTCAGTGAGAATGGACTTTTCTCACCAATAGCTCCTACATATTAGTAATTTTTCATTGGCATTTTTTTACATAGACACGAAACACATGTTCAAGTTAACACCTAATAATCTCCTGGTAATGAGTAGTCTTTCTAAGGTAAATAAGCTACGAATACTTTTTTTTTCACAATGTTCTAAGATGACAAGAAGATTTAAATAACTATGGGCAAGTACATCAAATCTTAAATATCTATGTGAAAGTTTGGTATGTTTTTAAAAATATACTATATATATAGTCGGAACTATACCCTATATATATATATATATATATATATATATAGATATATAATAGATATATATATATATATAGTATATATAAATATGTTGGGACCTTTCATAATGTTATTAGGAGTAGGGCTTACTTGGGGCTTTCGATAATCCTTTTAGGATAGGCTTACTTGGGGGTTCCATGATCCATTAGGTAGGGTGTACTTAGGTCTTCCAAATCCAATTAGGTTCACGGCTATTGGGGGCTTATCAAAGTCAGTTAGGATAATCCAGTTTTGACGTTTAGGGCGTGAGACGATTTCATATAGTATAATATATTATATAGTAATATATAAACTATATGTATAATATATAGTTATATATATATAGGTATATATATATACTGATATATAGTATTATTATATATACCGTGTATTATATATATATATATAGATATAATATATATATATATATTATATTTTATCTTGATTCTTTCATAAAATTAGCCACCAGAATCCAAATAAATAATATGTATATTAGTTAAATTTAATATTATTATTATTAAATATATATTTAATTTAGTATCCCATTAAAAAACAAAGAGAACTGATAAACTGATGAATCTGGCTTTTAACATGATCGAGAATTCTGGAATTCGTCAAAATATAGATACCGATTCTTTGACCGATTTTTTGGTATATATATATATATGAAAATAATTAATATTAATTCGATTCTTATTGATATTCAAAGACATATTTCTGAAGTCGGATCCGAATTTGATTTTTATATTACGTTCTCCTGATTCTTATGTATTAAAGAAAACTGGTTGGACGACGTCATCTTAAACCTGTAGAAGCCTAGATAAATGATGTTAGGATTTTCAGACAGGAAGACATTTGGCAATGTTTCGTTAGTTATGTTATGTAATTGTTTTGATAATAATATACCTACGGGTGAACTCGCAAGTGAGCAGTAATAAATTTGCCTTGTAGGCTTGTAATAATTAGGAGGGTCTTTTTTGGAATAATTAATAATGCTACCTTTACTGAGAGTTATTTCACCTTTTCATGTACTGCACACAGCTAATCTAATATAAGTGATTCGTCTCTTCAAAAAATGTTAATGGAAGACTTCATATATTTCCTGCTAATAAAATTCATTATAGTAAAAGTAAGGGATAGCGCACCTAATATGGCTGCAGGAGTTAAACAAAGCCGGATTCCAGAAATTACCTTGCTTTTTTAACATTCTTTGACACTAGTTCTCTAATGAAGCTGCCATATTATTTGAACAAAGAGACGTGAAAAAAGATATATCCATATGCAAACAAACTCGTAAGGTCATTTTTAATCCATCTGCCCTCAAGCTATTGTCAAGCATAAAAGATTATCAAACTAGATTAATTTACCACAGCACAGATTTATTTCAGGATATACAAAACAGATGTAATAGCCAGTATCAATATGCTTTTCAAAATTTTTGAACATTCAGCCAAGTTTTATATATTAATTTAATTAAATCATTTCAAAATTACATTTTTAATTTCTTATAAATTATATTTTACTTATAAATTACATTTTTATGAGCTAAAAATAGCTTAAAAAAGCTAATGTAATTGTACATAATATTTATTGATATGAAACAAGGAATCAATGGCATCGGCAGCTTGCCAAACAACTAAATGATAATTGGCAAATTTTTTTTTAAAAGAGTCAGAAATAAAAGAATAGTGATTTGAGGGACTTGGGTCTACAGTATCAAGCATGGAATAATTCAGTAAAAAATGATTCAGAGCAATTTACTTACGATAAGAATCTTGTGCACGTTGCTACCTATTGACTTGATTGCCACGCTTTAAAATTGACATTCCTTGAGGATGATATCATAACAATTATAAAAAATGAAGAATATTCAAAATCAACAGATTTGCAAAGATATATTTTTATTTCGATTATTATAAATCAAAGGAAAAGTGAAAAAACAGTTTCACTACTTTTTAAAATACAATTTTTTCAGATTGAGCCATCAAGGAATCAATGGCATCTAATAGCTAAAATAATCCGAAATCCGAAACGCAGAGAACCAAATCACCAAATGAGAGTCAGAAAAATAAAGAAAGATTTTAAGGGACTGGGTCTAAACAGTATCAGCATGGTGAAATAAAGTCCGGAAAAGCTTTTGCAGTATTACATTCGCTTACTTAACCGATAAGAAATTATATGTGCTTGCTACTTTTAAATCCAAACGCTTTTAAAATACATTTTCCTTGAGGATATTATATAAACCAATATAAATAAGGTGGGAAGAAATATTTTAAGCAATGGTTGTGCGAAGATATATATGTTGTATAAAGTTGAAATAAATTTTTAAACCAATTTTTACCAGATTTTTCTCCATTTATCACATAATTGAGGTAAGTAGCGAAAAAAGATTGAATAACTAGAAGATAATTGAGTTTAACATTCTGTTTTGCTAGTTGGTTGTTTCGGAATTTAAAAAGAAAAAGTAACTTTTCTGTTTTGAGCTTCACGTTTGTCAAGCGAGAAACATCAAAATATAGTATTGAAAAAAATGAAAGATGTTATAAAAAAGTAGAAATCAGCGCCAATAAAAAAATATGAAACTTATTAACAAATTCAGAAAGGTCCCTTAACAATGGCTGTCTATACTGAATAAGAGGAATCCTTTCATCAATTGGGTTAGTCTTGCTAGAAAATATTTCAAGCTCCGTCCCCTTTTTCCGTGGAAGTGAAATGACTCTTTTCAAAATTGGAGGATCTCAATAATATTTCCGTAAAAAAATCGGATGTGCAACTCAGAAACGGGAGAAATTGTTAATGGTTTTGCACTACAACTTAAGAGTCATGGTTTAACTACAAATAATAATGATAATATGTTGAGCTTAAGATCCTTACTTTTAGTAAGATATTAAAGAATGGAAATTTTTTTATTTTAACAAAAAACAAAGAAGAAAATTGTTCTCATTTGATTATTGGGTTGAATATTTTTAAATAGTAGCTATTATTTTTTCAACGGAGATGGTGAATCATTAAATCATCAAGAATAGTGAATTCGAAGAATATAAATAATAAGAGAATGTGATCCATTTTGGAATTAAAGGAGTAGGCTAATTTTTACAATTAGTGAATAAAGGCTTTTCACTACGTACAGGGATATTTTTCTTATTATAATATAATAATGTATATATATATGATTAAATTATATATATATATATTATAAATATATATAAATTATATATATATATAATATATATATATATATTATTTATATATATATACCGTAATATATAATATATCTATATATTAGTATATAATATATATATATATATATATATATATATATAATCTATAATTAATATAATATATATATTATGAAATATAAATATAGTAAATATTTAATGATTATTAACATATATATATATATCATAATGATATATATATATAGTATATATTAATATATATATATATTATATATATTATATATATAATTTAATTATTTATATATATATATAATATTAAAGTATAAAGAATGGAATCGAATCGAGGAATTCAAAATCGGATATCGGCACTTTTGGACTGTATCAGGTATCATGAATCGGAATTCGGCTGAAATTGGAATTCGTCGCCATTCTACTAATAAGATTAATATATTGTATATATATATATTAATAATTATATATATAATATATATTATATATATAATATATATATATTAATTAATAATATATAAATATAATATATATTTAAATATTATATCTGAAACATATGAATTATAATAATAATATAAATATTAATATATATTATAATAATATAATTGAATTTTACTCAATATATCCAATGCTTCAATAATATCCATATAGTTGATATACGTCGAATATCAAACTCAGGACGAAAGATGGTAATTTTATATATACTATATGATATATATATATTATAATTATATATAATATATATAATATATATTATATTAATAATATATATATATTATATATATTTATATAGTTAAGGTATATGGGAGTGTCGGGAGTACGGGAGTCGAGCCGTTTTCAGGGTTAATGAGAGTCGTGAGTCGGAGTCAATTTCCAAAAGTTGGGAGTCGTGAGTCGGGAGTCGATAAAAAATAAACACTCCCTTCGACTCCCAAAACAATTTTTAAGACTTTTCCACACAAAATTTTTGAAAAACTTATTTTCAGTTTTAATTATAAAAGACTAGTATTTATTTTTATTTTGTACATTGTGTAGCCAATTTAAGTTTGTTTATTATTAACTTGAGTTTATAAATGAAAGGTTTTTATAAAAACTGGCTTATAAATAAAGATGTTACTTTAACTATACTTGTGTATTGTGCATTAACGAATTAATATCACAGCGAGCGATGCTATCTAAATAATCGTACAAAATTAAAGTGCAAAGTAGACGTAAACATAACTGATTAAAAATAAGAGTCACACAGCTTATAAGAAAGTTTGCAAATATTATAAGCTAAAAAGAATCGATAGATCTACTATAGTCATTATGTTACATACAACTGTTGCGCTCTACACGTTTGGTTTGTGTCAGCATTTCAAAATATTTCCGGTTTAACATTATTGATTTACTAATAATATATTTAAATTTTTTTGTGAAGTTGAAATATTCGTAATGTGGAATTGATGATGTGAAGTGGGTAAGATAATTTAATATAAATATCATTAAATCAGTTTGATTAACAAATAATTATTTTTTATTCCGTTATGGCAAGGGGATTGGTCTTTCAAACAAAATGACATTGATTATTTTTAAATTTCAGCGTTTATAGTATATATATATATATATATATATATATATATATATAATATATTATATATATATAATATATATATAGTATTAATATTATATATAATATATATATATATATTATATATATTTATAAATCGAGTGGCACTCCAGCAACTTTTTGCTACTCGTGTTCTCAATCTCTCTCCTTCTCTATATATATATATTATATATATATATATTATATATATATATATATTATATATATATATATATATATATTATATATATATATGTATATATATATCATATATATTATTATTATAATATATATATATATATAGTATATATAATATTATATATATATATATCTATATAATATATATATATAGGCCAGCCTCTAGAAGAGCCACAATTCCAATATCTAAAAACTACACAGCTACCTGGATGAAAAGGATACATTGCTGAATCCTGCAAAATTTTACCAGATGGAAATACTGTGTAAAAAAAAAAAAAAAAAATTCATATTTCGAAAACCTACAAAAGCTACAGGGAAATGAATAACATTTTTTCCTTGAAATATTTTGGTTAGGAAAATTAAAAAAAAAAAACAACAAAAAAGAAAAATAAACATAAAAATTGGTTATTTTTGGAGGGGGGCTGGGACATAGTATATTAATATATTATATATTTAATTGAATAATATATTTTAATATATATAATATTATATATTATATATATTATATTATATAAATATTAATTAATATATATTATATTATTAATTTGTAAAGGACTTAGTTTCCGTTTTAAAAACTCGAGCTGACGGGGAATTACAGGAGGGACGGTTTTCCATACCGTAGGGAAGGGGCGAGGGGAACCCAGCCGCGACACCCAACTACCGAAAGAGTGGGGGTTTCTGGAGACCCTCCTATATGGCCGAGGGCGGTATTAGTACTCTATCCTCCGTAGTTCACCGTAAGGGCGAGAGACACCCTACTACCTCATCGTGCGTAGATACCCTGGGGTTTCTTATGTTTAAAAAAAAAAGGAAGCAAAATTAATAGAAAGTCTATTTATTACGAGTACAATAAAAGGATCTCATAATAGGCTCTCTAAATTAGCATATTACTACTATAATTATTAACACATAATTCTTTTTTTTTTTTTATATTTTTTATTTATTTTTACATTTTCCTATCCAAAGTTTTTTACCAGGATTCCAATGTATTCCTTTTCGCTCGAGTAGCTATTGAGTTTTTTTGAGATAATTTTTTTTTCTATTTTTTTATTTTTTTATTAATTTTTAAACATTTTCACCATAAAATGGACCACATTCCAGCAATGTATTAACTTTTTCCCGGTCAGCGTGTTGTAAATTTTGAGGATATGAATTGTTGGCTCTCTTGAGGCTACCAACTATAAATATATATATATAAATAAATTTTATATAATTATATATATATATATATATATATATTAGAATGATCTAAATTAAACTTTAAACTTCGCAGATAGAAAATAGCTAAAGAAAATACTTGAAGATGAAAAACTTACTATAATCGCACAAATGAGAAATGACCCTCGATCAAAAAAAAAAAATTTCACAAAGTACCTCTAATGAAAGAACATAAATAATGTTATTAGAGTCGAAAGATGGAATTATTTTTTTTCAGGACCCAGACAACTAACCTGATCATAAAACCTAACAAATAACCTAACCTAACCTACTAATTATCGCCCCTAGAACAAGGTAAAAAAAAAAAAATTCATTTGACCTCTTTCGAAAGGTAAATAAAAAATAATTTGTTTCATTATCTCGAATACCTGAGTAAATACCTGAGTAAATACCTGAATAAATAATTTTCATTGGGCCACAGAAGAAACATAAATAGTGGAAGCGTTAAAAATAACCATTTTGTCATATATATACACATCTTGAAAACTTCATAAGAAATGGTATTAAAACAAATACATAATATAAATTTTAATAATAGATATAACAAAATAAAATTCTATTAAACTAATTTATATATAAAATCTACTTATATATAATAAATAATATATAAAATATATATATAAAGTAAAATATAAGTAATAATAAGATAATAATATAATATATAACCACGGTATATATATATATATATATATATACAATATAATATAATAATATATCATATAATAATAATATAATACATATATAAAAAAATATATATAATATATAAATATATAAAATAATGATAAAATATATTATATTCTTATATATAATAGGAAAAAAATAGAAATGAAAGCAGTTAAAGAACCACAAAATATCTCAATCCATAATCTCAAAAATCTCAATAGCTTTGGGTTTCGCAATCAATTGAGTTGGAATCCTTTCACTTAGCCACGGAAACCTGTAAAAAAAGAAAGTAGAAAAAAAAATTCAAAAACAGACATAAAAATTACAACGGAATTCATTTTTGGAATCCTTGTAATATTTTTGTTTAAAGTTTAAACTAAATCAATAAAATAGAAATGAAATATTAGGCTATTTTTTTTTTTAATAAAAATAAGAGCTATATATAGAGCTATATATAGATGCAATATATATTATTTGTAAAGTATTACACGGCAAATGTAGGGGGCTCGAGAGCCGACGGGGAACATCAGGGGGGGGACGTTTTTCCCAATATCCTCCGTAGGGGAAGGGCGAGGAACCCCAACAGGACACCACAAATACCAAAGAGCGGGGTTCCTGGAGAGAGACCCACCACGGAGGGGAGGGAATATTACACGTGCGTAGTTCCCGGAAGCCGAGAGAATAATCTCATGCCCTTAGAATATAGCTGTTAATTAGGTTCATTTAAAAAAAAAAAAAAGACAAAATACTTTAAATAGAAATGATAGAATTTGGATAGAATTAGTAAAATTTGTCTCCAAAAATACACCATCTAATTCATATATTACTAATAAATAAATTAACAAAATTTATATTTTTTTTTTACATTTCCAATCTTAATTTGCCTACAAGGATTCAAAAAATGTATTACTTTTCGCTTTAGAAATTCTCACTTTTTGAGATATAATAATTTTTTTTTTATTTTTTTTTTTTTTTTTTTCTACAAATTCCCGCCTAAAAATGAACCACAATCCAGCAATAGTATTAACCTTCCCGGAGTGTTGTAAGTTTTTGAGATATGGCATAAATTGAGATATTAATGTGTTTTAATCGATTTCATATATAATATAAATATAATAATAATATATAAATAAATAATATATATTTAAAATAATATATAATATATATAAGATTGATTAGTATGATAATATAAAATAATTAGTCTCGTCAAGTCACGATCAATGCAACAAAATTCGAGAAACATTAAATTCAGCCTCCCCGAATCAAATTTATGTATCGAATTTTAATTTTATTTAAACAAAATATAAATAACAATACAAAACAATCGAATAATATAATAAAATTATAATCATATGTTATTTTATTTGCATCATTAATTTTTAATATTAGTTATTATCTAATTATTTATTATTATTGAATTATTATTATTAAATTATTTTATTTATTTATTATAATGAATTATTATTATTATTATAATTTATATAATTATATTATAATAATTATAATAATAAATAATAATAATAATAAAATATATAATAATATTTATTATTAATATTATTATTATTATATTATATTATTATTTATTATTATATTATATATGTTCATTATTATTAATTATTATTATTATTATATTATATTATTATTATTATTAATTACATTTTTAAAATAATATATAAATAGTGATAAAATTTTTTTTTGTCAACAATGTTTAACTTTGCGTACTGAGGCCTACTCGTATATATGTGGGTATTTGTTAAAAAAAGTGTAAATTTACAATTTTATTAGACACCGCTTAAATTTTTCTGTCATACTTCTTCTTATGGGATCGGCATCAACTTTTAAGATGAAAATAAAAGTTTTTACGATAATTTTGGATAAAAAAATCACGTTCCATTTTCCATTGGGGATCGGAGTCGGGAGTCGAGTTCTAAAATTCGACTCTGGGAGCGGGAGTCCGGGTGAGTTTCGGTATTGTTTTTTATAAATCGAATAACTAAAGGAGATTCGGTAACGGAGTTCGATCCTATTTTTTCTCGGACTCCCCATCCTCGATATATTATATATAATATATACTATTTGATAGTTATAATAATATATATATATATATATATACTTAATACTATATTAATAAATGAATTTGCAAGTTTTTTTTAATCTACATATATTATATTCTTATATTATATTAGCAATGGTTGTAAATAAATATTTAACAAAATGTATAGTTTTCTGAAAATCCTAAGAAATTAAA